>CM056379.1:34830935-34972708 GCA_029718625.1 Synaphobranchus kaupii
AACAAATAGATAACAATAACAAAGCCAATGAAGCTTTTTATAGTCAGCAAGCAGTATAGCTCTGAACAGCTCATGGACCAGAACAGTTTTCAATCCCTTAAACAATTTTAACCTGAATGGTATTGGACTCCACCACTCCTTTGAAACTGAACCACATGCTCTCAACTTGTATTCATTACAAATGTACACTGCCTGGCCAAAAAAAAAGTCGCCGTTGCACCAGTCATGCATAGTGCCCACTGTACAAGCCTCTGGAGGCAGTGTTATGATCTGGGGTTGCTTTAATTGGTCAGGTCTAGGCTCAGCAACGTTATGCAGCAATAAAATGAAGTCAGCTGAGTACCTGAATGTACTGAATGGCCAGGTTATCCCATCAATGGGCATATTCCAGGATGACAATTCCAAGATTCATCGAGCTCAAATTGTGAAAGAGTGGTTCAGGGAGCATGAGGAATCATTTTCACACATGAATTGGCCACCAGAGTCCTGACATTAAACCCACTGAAAGTCTTTGGGATGTGCTGGAGAAGACTTTACGGAGTGGTTCGACTCTCCCTTCGTCAACACAAGACCTCGGCCAAAAATGAATGCAATTCTTGACGGAAATAAATGTTGTGACGTTGCATAAGGTTGTCAAAACAATAACACGACGAATGCGCGCTGTAATCAAAGCTAAAGGCGGTCCAACGAAATATTAGAGTGTGCGGCTTTTTTTTTGGCCAGGCAGTGTATTTTATGTACAAGATGCCATAATTAGGGCCAGCAATTAGGACCAACATCACATACTGCTTCAGCCCTCCGCCAGCTAGAAGTCGTGATAGCCTCTTTGTTAAGCCACTTCTCAAACAATTATCCCATTTGCACCACCTCAATCATCTAAGTTGATAAAGTAATTGCCACTAATTAAGCACAGACACTGATTGACAGCGATGTTTACAAGCAATACTCATGTTTTAAATTCTGTTTCATTACTTACTTGATTACTTCCGTGGAAATGCTGCAGAACAGGGGCCTTTTAGTTTGCCAACATTAAAAATGAGAGCAGTTATACAACAATTAACTTGCACAAAAAAGTTTAATTAGAAATAAATCGTATTAGTAGTTTGCAGCTGAGGTATATTAAAACAAAAAAGATACATTAAATAAGTGGTGAATGTCATGTGCAAAGTTTGAAAATGAAAACTGTAATTATATTTTATCATGGTTAGTCATAACAGTCCCTTCTGTGATGCTTCATACTTTTTAAATGTCAGTCTATTGTCATCTTCTTTGCATAATTTATTGTTAAATTGAAAGTTAAATTGCAAAATAAATTCAATCTGTTGGTATGCAGGCAGATACTGCTTCACAAAGACATTGGCTGCTTTCAGATCCAATTTAACACATTCCCTTCCCTTGCTCTCTTCCCTCAAGTTCTGTGATAAAATTTGTGACATATCTTCAGTTATAAAAACACACCAGTCAGTATTATAAAAACATTATCACTGGTCTTTGTGGAATCTTTAGTGAGGATTTATTGTGAGAAAACCTCACTCAAGAACACAAATGTAGGCTAAAGGATCTGACCAAGTTAAATTCTCAATTCTTAATCCCCCTCACCCTCCCCCTCCCCCTCCCCCTCCCATCACGACCCTTCCAAACTCAAACTCACAAAAATATCACCTCTCTCCTCCGTTTGACAGCTGTGCACTGATTTCACGCATGGAGCATTGCATTGTGGGATTCCTTCCTGCTGGAAGCTTGCATTTTATACCCTTGGTGGGAGGAAGGATAAATGAGGGAATAAGGGAATATAATTACTCCTTCCCCTTTCTAAAATTAGAACAGAATCCCATTTGGTGTGGCTGCCATATTTCATCCTGGCATTTTGGGGATTCCCTCTTGAAGCAAGGGAAGGGAACAACAGGAAGAAATAATAAAATTCAGATCTGAATGCAGTCATGCAGTCATAGCATTTAAACTCCCATCCATGTTCACTTTCCTTCCTCTGACTCTCCCCATATTAGATTAGCTAATAGGTTTTATAAACGTCTCAAATAGAAACTAATTTGTATGATTAGTCACTCGACTGTGCCTATGGGGACCCCTGGAGGACAACCATGGAGGCTAGTATAAGTTTAAATCCCTGCAGGTCAATTTTCATTAAAACTTTTTAAAATCAAAGTAGACAGACAATTCCTTTGTAATTCTGTTCATGTGTAATAATAATAATAATAGGCCAGGCCATTGAACACTGTAGGCTATGCCTTGTGAGTAGCCTATGACGTATCCTGTTTGTGGGGGAGGGGGCTCGCGAATGTCTACAGAATATGTATCTGGACATTTTCTGGGAAATGTAATAAGATAAACTCTTCAGGATTGTAAGTTCATAACCAGGTAGGATATTTGGTTCCTTAAACTTACCAGAGATTTTGTAGAAAAAAATTATGTGGCTACTAAACCGAAAGTAGCCGACATCGGGTAGGCTTTTATACATGGCACAGTAAGCCAGGGAAAAAACACAGAGAGGTCGATTTACTAAAGGTTTGTGTGTACAAAATGTAAAATGTAAATAAGTGTAAAACTGTTACCACCCACAAAAAATCGTCTGAGGTGACCCAGCAAACAGTGGACGTCCCAGGGACGTACCATTTTAGTCCCCTCAAAGTTATGATGTGACGTTCCCTAGGGATGTCCTAAAAACATTACTAGGACGTTATTAAAGTCCTAGGAAGGTCACTGTTTGGTTACAAAATGACATTTAATTAGAATTTTTTGCGGACATTCAAGCAACGTCCCTATCCGATTAAAATATGACGTTGTGCTCATAACATTTATGGGACATTCAGGGACGTTCCTGTGACGTCTGTTACTGGTTACAATATAACGTCATGTAATGAATATCTGGGGGAGGTTACTAGAACGTCCCAGGAACGTTCTCTGTGACGTCCACGTAACGTTTAGAAAACCCTACAAAAATACGTCAAGGCGACGTCCTGATGACATTTTGAGACGTTCAGAGGACGTCCCGGGGACCTAATTTTGTTGCTGGGTTAGCTGGGGATCAACTAATGAGGTGTAAAAAGGATTGTGTGTGCTGAAATTGAAAGATACGTTGATTTCTCATTTTTGCAGGTTAGCCTGAATGAATATGCAAAATTGGGCATTCCTACATTATTTTGCGAAATAGTGGGAGTTGGTCATGCAAATAGATTACTTTAGCATGTGTAGAGTGATTTACTAATCCCAAAAGGAACATTGGGATAGGCATTTGTGGGTGCATTTTAGTACAAATAGAAAGCAGGTATTAAAAAACATGGAATCGATAAGATGACGGCTGTCATTGAAGCAATACATGTACATGTGTGTTTGGAATATCCATAGCTGAATGTTCTGAATGATTGGGTAACAATGGGGGCTAATTAACTGACCCATTCTAGCTAACGCTCAAAATACACAAGAAGATCATTTGTGGATAGCCTACATAGGCTACCTCATGAACAGTAAGAATATTTTGTTAAATTGTGAAGCAAATCATGTTACAGAATACAAAAGTAACTCGTATTTGAATCAAACAAGCAATACAACGTCTATTATAACAAACAGTGAATAACAAGCAAATCAAACTTTATAAAAATATAACCCATGATCAAATGGAAATGTGATTTTATGTGACACTTACGGCACGAGTAGGCTGAGTGCTAGTAAGCATAGTTATGATCATTTCAGTCCTGACAAACAACCGTAGCTCCCGGCAGAAACTAAGAGACATCCAGTCAAACAGTTCATAATAAACCACCAGCTCGTTCAGTGTAACAGTAGACTATACCCTACGCTAAAAAAAAATACCATAAAAACAGGAATATTGCTGCCAGTCTTTTTCTTACAGTATAACCATTCCAAATACTCTAATTAAAAATATTTCTGTTTGTGGCTGGAGTCATTTACATAATGACTCTTAGCTGATGACCCGCAAAGTGTGAAATGTTAGCACTTGCAAATACTTTGCACTGTGAGTAGCATGTGTAGGCTACAGCAGTTTATGGTATTAGTTTATAGATACCCACTGAGCCTGTTTGTTAAGTTTCGGTCCCCATATTCACTGAATAAGATTGAGAGGCCGTTCTCATTCAAATATCTTCTCAAAAGAAAACATGCCATCAATTTCAGACCCCCCCCCCCCCCCCCCCCCCCCCCCCGATTGGTTTACTTTTGCCGCTTATCCATAGCCAGTGTATAGGCTACGACCCGACCCATACCGAGCTGAACAGACCCGTGATCTCCGCACGGTTTGGTTTCATTTCCATAGAACAGTATTTGTTCCGTGCAAAGGCATGGTTTGAGCGACGCATCGCATAGCAACCGCCACTACACAAACACAGCCCGGATAGAGCGGCACGCTTCGGCCCAGTTTTGAACAAGGGGCCAAGACTGGGCTTTCGTTTTGAAGCTCACTTCCTGGTTGGGCTGGGAGCGGCAATTGTGCCATTGCTCACTAGCGCCACTGCGGTTGGCTCCAGTATAGGTCTTTCACCATGTAAGTCAATGACAGCAATGTGGTCAAAATACTCAGTCAATACATTTTTCCCACAAAAAAATTTAATTGCAATAGGTGCCTTTCCTTCATCTAATGCCTCTGCATGTGCTGATTTTTTTAAATATTGTGTTGTTTGGATAGGGTATTAACATTTGTTCAGGACCAATCAGAGGGACAGGTTGAGTCCTCTTCGGCTCCACGGAGCAGACGCAGTTTGTACTAACCGGCGGCGAAAAAGACTTCCGGAGACTCAATTTGGTTTTTACGAAGCCGTGGGAAGGCAATGGGGTGATGTCACAGTGACTTTGTCCATATTTTTATACAGTCTATGGTTTTGAAGCAGGGCCGAAAAGTTTCACGCTATGGCTCAGGTTTACTCGGGTATACCCGCTTTGAATGATGTGGAAAAGGACACAGGCCGTCGGATCGGTACGGGTCTGCACTGTAGTGGAAAAGCGGCATTTGAATGTAGTGATGGGACACATGATAACAGAAAGTTTAAAGGGACATATAAGATGTAGCCACCATAACAAAAGAGATCTCCTCAGATCTGTCTGCAGTTTGATGGCTTCCCAAATCGTATTAAACTGAAATGCATTTCACAGTGCTATTTTTGGAAAAAGATTTTGTCCTTTGAAACAAAATGATCACAATTCATTTATTCATAGGAAGAATAGGCCTTTATTTTCCATTTTACTCACACATTCAGGTAGTACAGAAATTAACAATACTCAGGATTGCTTGTTCTTCCTCCCACTCAAAGCCTTGGGTGTTGTTGTAGGATAATAGTTAACTGGGAAGTAGGTCTGTCCCAGTCAAAACGTTTCTGTGCAATTTCAGTTCCCTGAATCAAACTGATCTGTGACTGAGTTGTGTGGCACCTGTGGAAAAGGAGGGTTTTTGGTTGCATCACACCCCTCTTTCTTTGTATCATTTCTGGGAACAAATTTGTAAAACACAGCAAAGCCTGTAGTCATAGCACATTCCTCAAAATGTAAAATGCCCTTTCAAAACTGGATAGTTTGCAGCAAACGTGCAGCTAATATGTAGCCCATTTGCCGCAAACTAAATTGTTTTCCACAAAATGTTGCCAGAGGTTTGTCAGAGTTTGCCAGTAGTGGTGAAATAAAAACTTGCCGGAAGTGAATGGCAGTTCCCACAAAGCTAATTTGCATGTGAAAATATGAGCTTGCTGCAAACCTGTGGCAACAATGTGGAAGGTTTGCTGCAGATTTCCTTGAAGGCCAATATTTTTGTAAGGGTGAACATTGTATCACGCTGCTTTGCAATGTTACAAAACTAAAAGGACTGTGGTTTCTTAATCATTAATAAAAGCAAACTTGATTTTAAGGCCTCACTATGATTGCATTATTCAATATTCATTTTCCTGAACTACAGCATTGAGGGCTCTGAGACTTAACAGCTAATGCAGAAAAGCTTAAAACAGCCAGTAGGCCTATGCCTTTCTCACACTTGACACAGCCATCTGCACAAAAGGTCTCTAAGATATTTCACCGTCAGCAGTCAGGGCAATGGAGAAGAGTGGGGGCTCTGAAATCATGTAAAGATCAGTAAAACATCACATACACATGTCTCATTCATGCCAGTGAACCCACACAAGAGATTCAGTGTACGGTGGCGCTGTTTTATTTGCATGCCATTTGGATGCAGAAACGAACATGCTACTGCAGCCTGATGTTTTTCTTTGAGGCAAAGCCTAATGTGGCAGAAGTCTCACACAAAGAGCGGCCTGCTTTGCCTTGCAGTAATTACAGTGCTGAATCCCTCAAGGGAGCGGACGGGACACAGGGGTTTCAGCGAAGTTGCAGACCTGCGAGAATGTTTAACCTCAACCACCGTTCTCCTGCTTACTCGCTGCTTGCCTTCTCTGCCCAAGTCTGAAAAAATCAATCGCAGTTCCTTGTACACCCTTCCAATGAGGGGCGACTAACTGGCATAAAAGTAGGTTATAGCATCTGTCAGTGATCAGAGCTTGCCCCGAGGTCAGTTGCACAGCCTGGGGAAGGGATTGTGACAGACACTACAGAGCGGAGGCTAGTATCGAGAGGCTGGATGTCTCCCGCAGGCTCTACAGCAGGAAGTGAGTAGGATGTGAGGAAGTGGAGGTGACAGTGAAAGATGGGCCTTTACATTCCACACTCTGTGTACGTGCCGCAGTTTTTTTCATGAGCCAAGTTTGGTCTTTTGAAAGGTATTCTTTTTCATACATTTGCAAAATGGATTTCTCTGTCTTTTTGCTGGAAATAATGATACACATATGAACTGGGGGGGGGGGGGGAGTGGGTGTTGAAGCTGCTTGATTAACTCCTAAACTCCAATATAGGCTTCAATATAAATAATATGTGCATCAATGATACGGATTATTGTACATTTTTGTACAAAAAAAATTTAGATTTGGGAAGGACATTTTCAGACAATCCCTCAGGCTATTGGCTTAAACCTGCTAGACCGGTAAAAGCCTGCTAGACCGGTAAAAGCCTGCTGGACCGGTAAAAGCGTCCACCCACCTCTAGCCCTTTTGTGTCAGCTGTTTCCGGAAATCCCACCACCTCCCCATCTCCACCTCAACATCATGTTTTATACTGCGCTTTTTTTCATTTGTCTCCTCCCCCTGTCATTGATGTCCAGGGAGGTCAACAACCTCATCGTACAGCCCGATGTGACCCTGCTTCCGGACTCCTAGCCAAAGATTAAATGCATCTATTGTTCCTAATGCAATGCACAGCACGCTTCAGTTAAACTCGTTACTTATCCATTGTGTGAAAATTGTATTCTACTGAATTTGTAAATGAAGAAAGCCTCTAATGGCATCACACTGTGCTAAGTAGTCATTAGTTAGCACAGCTGGAATGTGTACGCTGTCAACTGTTGAATCCTCAGTTCAGTTGTATTTCTTTTTGATGCGACTAAAGAAAACTGTCGTTTTGGTATAAATATAGTAGTGCGGTATTAATCTGAATAGTGGAGTGCAGTGAAGTGAAGAATGCAAATCCCTATGGGTAAGAGCACCTGTCAATAAAGTTTTTTTAACTAAAAAGTATTCCATATTGTTCATATCCTAAACGATCCAAATTGGGAATGTAATAAAATACTCATAATTTCAGAATGCTCCAAGTACAGAAGGGACTGGGTGAAAGGACTGGAAACTATTTTAACAAGAAGTGCTAATATTGTCTCCAGTTTCATCAGGGGCCTTTTCTCTGGGGAAGTGTGACCTCGTGTGTTAGAATCTTTTTCTGGCAGCTGAAAAAAACAATGGCAAAAAACCTGTGTAAATCAATGCTGATTCAATGCAAGGAAGGAATCCAGAGATGCAGTCTTAGGATCGGTCAAGAGGGGAAAGGCACTTCAGACCGGGAGAAAACTGTACTTTCAACATCCCGCCTGGCCTCAAACACACAGTGTGAACTTTGGTTGGACAACTGCTGTAGACACAGAGGGGACAGGCTAGAAAAAGGCAAGCAATTATTTTCCACTCAAGAATGTCAATTGTTATAGTTCAAATTGATGTGTTTATATTGTCAATTAAAGGGCATCCGTGCATGAGACCACAATTTAAATGAAAGAATTGATTGCCTGCATGGCTCTTATTGATCAGCAGGGTTGTGATTCTGTCTCAAGTCTTGACCAAAAACCTAGGACTTATAGCTAAGAGAACTGCAAGGTAGCTACATTGTTTTTCATTTTGTGTATTACCAACCCAGCCAGTTTGCTGTCTCTGGTTTTGCTGTGAGTTCTGGACCCTGGTGATCTTGAGCACATTCTCAAAAAAATGTGAACCATTTCAAGTTTTGGCAGAGATTGACCCTTTGAGAGATATAGCCAAGATGTGCATTTCCACAAGAGGTAAGTTCTGTGCGCTGCAGCTGGAGTTAATAAAAATCCAAATGAGACAGTTCACTTCGGATGAACTTTCTCCCATTTACACTTCTCAGCAGACAAATGCCTTTTTACAAGCAAAACCTCCCGAAATACATCTTTTTGAATGATGTCCTCTGTGATCCAAGGTTGATTAAATAGATTTTCCTCAACTGACTTCATAATGAATGCAGTTGTGAATTGGGATTAGTTTTTGTGGTTATTTACAGTGTAAACCGATGGAAGAATTGCAGATATTTCTGATTCTATGACACCTCCTTATTTCTAGGGGTGTGGGTGGTGAAGGTTGGTGGGGCAGTTAGTCACACAATTGCCTATTTAGTAAAGCAGATCCTAAATTCAAGTAAATATAAAATTATTATCTGAAATGAAAGCCCAAGAAGGTCTGCTCATAACTCATGGCTCCAAAATATTTACGTTGCAATGGTGAGAAGACAGCTGATGGAGGGCTGCAATTGGACCAAACAGTAAACCACTGTTAGGTTGTTCAAAACACCCTAAGGAATGAATTGGAATTTTTAACATTCCTTTAAAAGGTTAAGACCTTCATTTCCCTCTGTGAACCTCTGGTTCATATGTCACAATTCCTACTGAGTGGAAAGCTGGGAATTGTGAAAATTCAATATGAATCTCTGGAAATTGGCATGGAGCAGACAATTTAAGCACCGGTGGGCTTAAGTATGGAACAATGTGCTTTGCCAAAATAAACATGCATTAATAGTGGCAGGAAACATAGTTAGGCCTACTTCCTGAGAAGATCAGGAGTAAATCTTCAAGCTGCGTGTTAGTGTACTTATTCTGGTTTCATGATACTCAGCATACATTTTCAGATGGTGGTTAAATTAATGTTTAAAAACCAAATTTGACTTTCATGTTTGTGTCACTGGTTTGTTGGATAAAATAGCTTATGCCCCTGTCTTGTCCACGATCCATCATGAAATAGCGTACTCAGGTTTAAACACATTCTTCTCAGGCTGTACATTTTACAATAAGTAATCAGTAACTTCCACTGGGCCAGTTCACAGAATCACATGCACAGATGCACGTTAAAATATTGTAAATTCTTATTGTCCACTTCATCCAACTTCACTTTCAACGTGAAAAATTCCACGTAGCAACTGATAAAACATTGTAAACAAAAAAGAGGCTTCAAAGCTGAGCTACAGAGTTTACATGAAAGATGGCTGACGGCACACAGTAGGCAGACAAGTGTATCTAGATCTGTGTTGAAGAAAATACGATCATGAATGAATACATTTTGTACTTTTGAAAGTCAATTTTAATTTGAATTAATTAAAAATGCAACGGGGTTAGGTGAGTTGACAATTCATATATTTCAATAATACATTATGTCAAATCACCACAACTCAGCCAGCAGTAGAATGGGCAGAAAGCATGGTCAGTAGCAGGCTGCTATACAGTGGGGATGATCAGTTCTGTGTTTCATGGATGAATTCAGTCCACTCCAGTCCAAGTCACCTTTCATTTAATTTCCTACAAAATAAATAAGTGTAGCAAACCTCATAAATTTTTTTAGAGGCAGTTTTATCATCAGCCTCACCATAACCGCACTCCCTGAAATCCTCCTTGCAGTACTCTCCAGGGCTGAGCATCTAAACATCTGGTTGCAAGGAGCAAATGCTGTCATTCCAAAGGCATGCACATGCATTCAGATGGCCCTGTGGAAAAGATTAATGTTTTTTTTTTCTTTTGTATCTACGCTTTAAATCAAACGGTTTACATAGTTTCACCAACTTAAATTCTCCTTTTTGCCAGAGAGCTGATGGGATCATCAGATGTGAATCTACTCTCATTCAACCTGGTTCTAGAGCACATTAAAAATTGCTTCAAAGTGATTTTTCACAAGAACCTATTCAATAAGTCTGCAAATATTGATTCACTCACGGTGAAGTCGGCCTGTCATTTGGTCATTTCTGCCTGTTGATCCAATTTATTAATTTCTATGTCAAAAATTAAAGGATGGGATTGTGGATGAACGACTGACCCATAACAGAGCGCACTCCGTGGGTGGGTTCCATGACTGAATTCTTAAACTTTCCTTACGTGTGAATGATCTGTTTTTAGCCTAGTCGTGACTGGTAAGGGTTTCCACCTCTGTCCTTACTCTCACATTCCGCTTTTGAGCAAAGGAGTTAAGGCTTTACTATCCACAGTACTAAGAGGAATGCTCAATCAGGCTGGCTCTGACAATACTCTTCCTGTGCCAGAGCCACAGACTTCACTTCCAACTGCACAGCTGTCAGACTGCTACCCGGTTGATTCCCATTTCACAGAACAGATTGGTGGACTTTGCCTAAAACATTTAATCCAAAATGTACCTCTAATCTGTTTCCAGCTCACGAATGCATGCTTTGACTTATGCTACAGCTGTTGGTGTCATACAGCCTTGTTGACAGGACTGTTATAGCTTGGCTTCCTGTCAAAGAGCAATTGACACGCCTGCAAGTTCCTGTTGAAGACCGAGTCCTAATGTGACTGAATGAAATGCTTTATTTGGAAATGCTGTCCCCTGGTGGCTCATGAAAACATGGCAACTGATACCAAGCTGTTTCAAACGCTGAGAGAACTGGCAAGCAACTGCATCCCAAAATAAACAGTTATACCATCAAAGATAAGTACTCGCCACCAGGATTATTTCTCAATCATGGAAATGTGATTATGATACTTAACATGATACCAAACATACAGCACATTATTTATCTCCTATATATCCCTCTTGGCTTTAATGAAAGCCACTCCCTCCTTGCTGTGCAGTTGAACAGGATCTGGAGGCGTTTCTGCAGTTGTGCGTCTCATTTGGTGTTTACGGCAGTGCAGAGGCTCCCAGCAGGTTCCTAATGTTCTGCTCATGCGATCTGGTTACAAATGAGTTTCTCAGCAGGTTTTAAATCAGATGTCTGCGATGGCAAACTGATAACTTCACCCCTCCTCTGCGCGTCTGTGTGTAGAAATGCATTTTATATATATGGTGAGTAATTCCTTTTGACAGCGAGTGTGACATTAATTCTTTTTCTTTTCAGCTAAGAAGCGATAAACCAAAGAAATAAACGTTGTTTTGATGAAGGAATACGAATCATCAAGGCAAGAAATGATGCTTAGGAAGGCACCAGGGCCCGCAGTGTTTTTGGTTTTGTTTTGTTTTTGCATAATTTCTCCTGGATTGCATTAGGTGTGAGTCAGATCCCGGTTGTCAATGCTGACCTAGTGCATGTGAATTCCTCCTACCCAGGCCTCTGGCGTACAGCTTCTCTGCTATAGAGGGCTTTGTAACTCCTACTCATAGCATCGCAGGTCCCTGTGCTGCTGGATGTATATAATTGTCGCTCATCTATCCCAAACATCCTGGAACTGGAATTAGAACAGCTACACTGAACCGGCACGTGGCAAAATCATTTGAATAAGCCCGACGTCCCTCAAAATTATTCATGAGTACGTAAGAATATGAGAGTGAGGCAGCGAGTCTAGTTTCAATTATGGAGGCCAGTTTTCACAAGGCCACAATACGTTTCTCATCAAGGTCACACGATTTGTAGTGAGTGGATTCTAATACAATACTAATGCTGTTGGAGAAAGTCCTTGCTCTTGTTCATGACAGAATAGATTGTCCTCATGTCCACCGGGGGGGGGAGCAGGAGAAGAAACCCTTAGAGACCCCCCCCCTTCCCATAGAGATCCATTCAAATGCAGAGGGCATAGTATTGTACCTGAAAATAAGATATCAAGAGTCTTTTGATGTTGTTGGGTCACAGACATCAGGAAGTCATGGCATGCAAAGGATGCAATCACATACAAATATCATGACTTTATGTTTCTGTTAATTTGCCCAATTACTTTTGGCCCCCTAAAATGGGGGGGGACTATGTATAAAAGGGCTACAATTGCTACACCGTTCACCTGATATGGACATAAAAACCCTCAAATTAAAGTTGAAAGTCTGCACTTTAACCTCATAGTAACTGTTCCAATCCATTGTGCTGGAGTACAGAGCCAAAACAACGAAAAATGCGCCACTGTCCAAATACTTTTGGACTGTGCTGTATATACTGTATATATATATATATATATATACACTACTCACAAAAAGTTAGGGATATTTGGCTTTCGGGTGAAATTTATGGAAAATGTAAGTTCACGCTACAGTGATATTATACGTATCATGAAAGTAGGGCATTTAAGTAGAAGCATGCAATGGCGATTTCCTCATCTCAAACAATTTATTGAAACAAAAGCCAACAACAGTGGTGGGTATACCACAACAAAAATGTCAATGTCTCAATAACTTGTCATGTGCCCTTGAGCATCAATTACAGGTTGACAACGACGTCTCATGCTGTTCACAAGTCGACTTATTGTCTGCTGAGGCATGGCATCCCACTCTTCTTGAAGGGCGGCCCTCAGGTCATTGAGGTTCTGGGGTACAGAGTTACGAGCCTCTACACGGTGAGTCAGCTGATCCCATAGGTTTTCTATGGGATTCAGGTCTGGAGAAAGTGCAGGCCACTCCATTTGAGGTACCCCAGTCTCCAGCAGCCTTTCCCTAATGATGCGACCTCGATGAGCTGGAGCATTGTCGTCCATGAAGATGAAATTAGGCCTGTGTTGTTCATGCAGGGGCACAATGACTGGATTAATGATGTTATTCAGGTAGTATGGGCTTGTCACTGTACCATTCACAAAGTGTAGGGCAGTTCTGTATTGACTAGACACACCTGCCCACACTGTAACACCGCCACCACCAAAGGGTCGTCTGGTGACAACAGTGGCTGATGCATAGCGCTCTCCTTGACGTCTCCAACATCGTTGGCGGCCATCATTTCTGCTCAACGTGAATCGACTTTCATCAGAGAACAGCACTGAGGCCCACTGGTCCCTCGTCCAGCGTAAATGCTCCCTGGCCCATGCAAGACGATGACGCCTGTGCCTGGTGGTGTGGTCAGGTACCCTTGCAGGTCGTCTAGCACGCAGACCACGCTGATGTAAACGGTTTCGAATGGTCTGACGTGACACTTGGGTGCCTCTCACCTCCCTTAAATGTGCCTGGAGTTGAGTGGCATTCATCATCCGGTTCCGCAGGGCACTGTTCACAATGAAGCGGCCATCAGTGTGGGATGTGGCCAAAGGATGTCCACTTCTATGCCTTTCTGTGACTCTTCCAGTCTCTCTGTATCTCTGTTGCAACCTGCTGATGACACTCTGTGACACTCTAAGCTCAGTGGCCACTTCCCTCTGAGAACATCCTGTTTGAAGCCTCGCAATGGCGAGGTACTGTTGATCAATTGTTAGGTGTTGTCTTGGTCTCATGATGTCAAAATGTGAACAGCATGATGAAGAGGACTGTTTAAATACCAATTCTAATTGAACCAGGAAATGTATTGGTCGATTCATGGATCAAACACCTGTTGTGAATTTTGCCGTTCAGCTCCTTGTTAGAGAACAGCAAGTTGTGCAAAAAGTACTGAAACATTGAATAGTTGGACATGTGCATTCAAAAGTTTAGAGAAGGTCAAATTAATTTCACCTGTAAAGGTTATAGTGCATTTTAGGTTCATCCTGAAATTTCACCCGAAAGCCGAATATCCCTAACTTTTTGTGAGTAGTGTATATACTGTATCTATGCAATTATGATACTCCAAGTACACTTCTTATTCAAGAATACATTATTGAGAACAGAACAAACAAAACAAAAATTTTAATACATTTGTGAAGCACTCATGCAATGGGAAGCTGTGTGAATATCTGGTTCATCCACTACAGGGTAAGCATTTCTCTATTCGCTGTCATACCATTTTTCCCATTCAAATATAAGCAAATGTGTGTTCATAAAGCTCAATATGAAAACATCTGAGCTATTAACAACTAAAACCATATATTAATTGAATGCCTGCTGAAAATCCCAGCTAAAACCAGCTGGGATTCTAAACTGGTCTAAGCTGTTTTTGACACTTCTAGCTGGTCATAGCTGGTTTGTGGCTTGTCAAAGCTGGTTAAACTGGTAGAGTAAGTTGGTGGTCGAATTGGTGGACTAACTGAAAATATGCTGCTCAGCTGGTGAACAGCTGCTTGACCAGGTAAAACCATTTTGGAGTGTCGAAAACACCTCTTAATCCATCTTTCACGCTTCAAGTGGGATTAAGGAGTTAGCTGGATAACTTTTGTAAATATTTAGAATTTGATGACATTCCATTGGAAGAGAGGTTGGGTTACTTCAAAATATTTACAAAAGTTAGCCGCTAACTCCTTAATCCCACTTGAAATGTGAAATACCCCCCATATTAGGTTGGTTTAAGATAGAATTTTCTGCAGGGTGAATCTGCCATTCTACCCATTAATAGTGCTACTACTAGTGCTCTTACATTATAAAGAACTTTTTTGATATTATGAAAAAAAGTATGTATTAGACCTTGATAAATAATGAAAACAATCAGTTCTTGTTGGTAGTGTCCTCAGACTTTTGGTCCCCACTCCTCCTCATTTCAAAGTGTATTGCTCTATCCTTACCTAATCAGTATGCTTGATTAGTATGCTATGATATTGGATTCAATTCAATAACCATGCCATTTGCAAAGCTAATTTATGCTTCACATTTTTATAAAAGTAGCTATAAATACTGGAAAGTGTTAGTCTATACAGTACGACAGTATGGGAAGTTCTATAGCTTTGTTGAAACCAGTCACTCAATTGATCAGAACTGGATAAAAGCATTGATGAGAGTCCTTTCTATGTTGAACAACTTTACGAGTTGGGAACTGATAATGTAATCCAGTGGAAAACCTCAATGCTCAATGTATTTCATGAAAACACAAGTGCAAAGAAAATGTGCATTTACTACAGACAAAACATATATTGGATATATTGGCCATTCCAAGCATTCAAATTTAAACCATAAGCATCATAACTTAAGTTCTGAACTGATTTATTAGTTATTTTCTGCAATAGTAAATCTTCTTGGGATTATCTTCCACACCAGAGTGCACATGTTGAAGTGGTACACCCTGGTTAAATAGATCTTTCAGTATAGACAGCACCCATGTCATCCATCACCCATCTGCAAAATAAACAATGACGGTTGGTATATTTGTGGTTCCTTTAAAAAATGTAAATCTCTGCCACTATCAGCTTGCAGCTGATTGGCTTCCTTTAGCAAATGAAATGACACAATACCATACTGTGTTCATATCCTAATTTAAATAATGTTTGCAGTATGTAAGTTATTTTTCATTTTATCAACTGTTTAAGTAGATATTTTATTATTTTTCATTAGCATTTTAGGCTAAATTCAGCTTTATTGGACAGCATAGAGAACTGCTTACTGCTTTCCTGTTTTAAATACTTTTAGTCTATGTATTCGGTAAAGCTTTCCTAGTTAACTAATCCTAGTTGAGTTTAAGGCCGAAAATGGGAGATTCATTTATTCTCAGAGAACACACCACATTCCAGCAAATCACAACAATTTTAAAATGCACCCTTACCACACCTACACACTGACACACTGCACAGTCTCCAACTGACAACCACCTTTTATAGCATGCCAAAAATGATATCCGGCTGAAAAGAACAAAAAAACAAATGATTAATTGATGTTTTCATTCTGAAATGGAAACTATACTCATTATCATTTCCTGGTATGTAATGACTTTTTAAATGGAACTGAAAATTATGCTAAAACAAATATTCCCATTTGTTCCAATCCATCTCTTATCTGCCCACAGGAAGAAAATCTCTCACAGAATCTAATTTTGGCAGAACGTTTCATGAATGGTTTGGTTTTATGTTCTACATCATCTAGAATTTGTATGCGACCAAACATTTCCATGCCACATTCAGATGTACCATATGAGAGAATTGGAGTGTTTTCACACCTTGGCATGTGGTCTCTGACAATACTGTAAGGAGAAATCTCGCTTTGAATTTTCTGCACATCATGAGCAAGTGCAGAAGTTTGTTGACTAGCTTTGAGTCCAATGCAATATACGAACGATGGTGGGATTTACCTCTTGTTTAGCCTAGCTTTGAAAGCATTCAATTGTTTTACTGATTTGAACTCCATTTTGTCTTTTAGATAGCTACATTTTCATGCTTTCATCACAGTTAATAGTTAGAATGTAGGATGAGACTGGGGACCCAAGGCCACAGTATGAAGTCTGTGAAGGTAAGCAGGCGCATTGGTAGGATGTTCGTTCATGTGTTGGATCCGGTTTATGTATAATAGTTGTGTTCAAGTTTTTTGAAGGCATGCAGTGCTCTACTCACCCTCTGGAGAAACTGCTGTCCAAGGAGGGAGGAAGCTGAGCTGGGAACACCATCCTCTCCCCCAACCTTGCAACGTATGTAACCATAAAGGTTTGCAGCCTGGAGGGAGATACCAGCTATTACCAGGGCCTACAAAGGGACAGAGTCAGAAACAGATGAATAACTTGTAATGTGCTCAGGACAGAGCGAATAATCTGAAGAGACGCATAAAACCCGGCTGCTATGTTAAGTATACTGTAGCTTTAATAATAATGCGTGAGTTGAGTGTTTTTTCATGCTCAGCGTTACCAGCCACTTCAACTTGAGAGAGAAGAGTGTGCTGAAGAAGAAGCCAGTCCAGATGAGAGGGCAGATGATGAGCCCGAGCCAGAAGATCCTGGCCTCTGCCTCAGTTGCTGTGGTCTTGTTCTGCAGAGATGGCTGCCACGCCAAACACAAACACTTTACTTCAACTTCAGCCTTTAATTAAAGTGCCTCAGCTGAAGTGAAAAGCAGCCTGACCTTTACTATTTAAAGTAAAGTTTTGTGTTATGTCATTTTAGATGAATATCACAAGATCATAACTCATAAAGTTCAATACAGTGCTTTAAAGGGGGTAATAAAACACTAAATCACATTTGTTTTTAGTTATAAAGCCGAGTATCTTGTCGCCATTTGATAAATCACATAAATCATATATTTAAAAAAAAAAATCTAGTTAAGCCATGCCACTGCATTTTGTGCAAAGAAAGAGCCATTCGCTGCCACCCAAAGTGAAAAGTTTAGTCTGGAGCCCCGCCCCTATCCGTGACGTAGCAGTAGGTAAAAACCTTTTCCACGTAAGCAAGTCAATGCCCCATCTCCACCACACTTCTTATAACATGCCTATGACTCTTTACCAATTGGATGTATTGCCACACTCCCCAACTGTAACTCTCTGTAGTCCAATTCGCAACTTTTGAAATTTTGAAGTGGGCACAGACAGGGAAAAAGGCGGTGTTACTGTACACTTTAAGGTGGAATCTAATCTCTCATCTACATCTGTAAACAGTAAAAATACAATCACCCAGTGGTAGTGGTTATCTTTGTAATACGATTCCATTTATATACTAGTCCCTAGGTCAAAGGGCCAACACCACTTTCCTGATCTGTTACTCAATGGTCATTCATTGAGAATCTGGTCCTTTAACTGAAAAGCATGGTAACTTGGCCAGTTAAACTCACTCACCTTCTTGGCTTCAAACACCCAATGACTCTTTCCATCCTCATCAATCTGATTCCACCAGCGGAGGCCCACCAGCAGTCTCCCAGTCACATTCTTTGAGAAACAAATGAAAAGAATTAACCTATCAATCATATCATTCCTTTGAAAAACACCCTGAATCTTCTAAGCGCCCATTAGGGTGCTTATAGTAAGACGCACAGATGGCTTCTATGTAAGGAGATTTTTATTTTCTCAGCTGTGGTTGGGTTTGATGACATGGCAGCAAGTTTCAGACTCTTGTAAACATTTGATGTAGGATGGTAGCAGACCAGCCTACATAGGCAGTATTATGAAGTATCTGAGGAGCTGATTAGCACTTGTAAAAGGGATCTTGGGATATTTAATTACTCTGAGATGAGAGCAAAGGTTTTCATTATAGTTATGGCATTTGTCAATGAACAGAAAGCTGCATTTTGTGAAATAATGTTTATATATTTATTATATAAATAATGTCAAACTGATATTACGAAACACAAAACTAAGTCCAAGAAATGAATAAAAACAACAACTCACATCAGAGTACATTTGGCTGAACCAGTGAGGATGAAATTACAAAAGAAGGGTTTAGTAGGTAAATTAAAAATCTAAGAAGTGGCATGACAACACATTAAAAATAAAATCAGTGAGAATTGAGATTTAACTCTGTTTTGAACTCGGTCAAAAACATTATTTCTATTTTGATATTTTGAAAATGGCAAAAGACTCCGGTTAGATCAGCTCATGAGGAATTTGAAGAGCATTGTAGCATACAGAATTGAGCCACACAACACAGATTTAAACTACATGACCTGTAGGGGCTACTGAGTGTAATTTATCTTAGACCCTGCCGGAAACTTAGGGCAATAAGGGATGTGATCAGCCTGCTGAGATAATGTTTATGTACTAACTCACATCTCTGAACTCTGAAACACTTGTAAAACCAGATCATATTTAAAAGAGAAACATTTTAGAAGCTGTAAAAACTATTTGAAATGAGTAGCCTATTAAATTGTATTAAAGTCAGAATGGTGTAATCCAAGAGGGTAGCAAGTGGAATGATACATAATACTGATAACTGCTTTTCCTCACCAATTTAGCCCCACCAAGTGGACATCCAAGGCTATTACTTCATGACGTCATGTTTTTTATGACGTTACTGTGTACTATGGCGTTCCTCAGTTCTGTTGTTTATTATTACCCCCCCCCCCCCCCCATATACAGATCCTTTCCAAAAAATTCGACACACTATTCTAATTTCTTGAAATACTGTTTTGGGGGTTTTCTGGAGCTGTAAGCCAAAATTATGAAAAATGAAACAAATAAAGGCTAGAAATATTTAACTTTGTGTGTAATGAATCTATAATCTATGAAAGTTTGACTTTTTGAATGGAATTATGGAAAAAAAACAACTTTTCCATGATATTCTAATTTTTTGGAAAGGATCTGTATATACGTACAGTGCCCTCCACTATTATTGGAACCGCTGGTAAAGATGAGTAAAAAGGGTTATTAAAAAAATCACCATTTGGTGAATTAGCTTAATCTCACACTGAAAAAATGAGAAAAATCCAAACTTTAATTTAAGTAAATTTATTATGAGAAAACAAAATCCCTCATCAAGAAATAATTATTTTTAACAAAAACATGTGTGCCACAATTATTGGCACCCCTGCATTTATATATAGAATAAAGTAATCATTTTTTATATTTGGTCGCATATCCTTTGCATGCCATGACTTCCTGTCATGACTTCCAACAACATCAAAAGACTCTTGATATCTTATTTTCTGGTACTCTTACAAGTGATACTATAACATCTCTGAATCTGAATGGATCTCTAAGGGAATTGGGGGTGGCACTAGATTTAGCTGTAATCTATGCTGGAACAGTATGGAATACATGGTTGGTAAAATGGCTGTAAGTCATCAAGGGTCTGAGGTATCAAACAAGCCTCAAATCATCACTCTGCTGCCAGATATGCAGTAGATACGGATGGATCACTTTAAGGGTTGCTTCTCCAGACAAATTTTCCTATTGAACTCTATGGAAAAATAAGTCAGGAGAAGAAACCCTTCAAGTTATCCATCAATATCTACTGTGCACAGTTGTACAGAAGTAATCTGGTCGGATTTCAGATATCGGATTGGATCAAATCTTGAAAATTGGTTGTTCAAAAGAAAAAAAGGATTCTGAAATCGGATTAGATCACATAATCCAGTCTTAGTTTTGATCTGGATCAAACCTTCAGTATGTGTTGTTCAAAACTTTTTAGTAGGATTGGGATACCTTTGATCCAAAAAATCTGGATTATCCTGATCCCAACAGAAGGGTGGATTCAGGGTGGATTTCAGGAACAAAATGTAATAAAACTTTAAAATTGGTCAAATAATACATTTGTATCATGTACAACCTATGATACAACCTATTGGACATTTAGCCTTTTTATGATTTAAAACACATGTTCAAAATATCCACAATGTATTTGTGAATAATGTATATTTGTTTGTTTTATTTGTTGTGGGTCAGATGAGGGGACTGACTGTTTAAAAGAAATTGAAAATGGAAGGGGATGTTTGTATTGTTTTATTGTGCTGTTTTCTGTCTCTTCAAATAAAAACACTTAACCCTTCTATTGTGTTAGGGTCAAATTTGACCCGTTTTCAAGTTAAGATATGTAATAAATATCCTCAAAAACAGCTATATAAACACAACAAAACCAACTGTCACCATTTTAGTCAATTCTGAAGGTCTCTAAAAAAAAAAAAGTTACATCTGTGGTGTTATGGGTCAAATAGGACCCGGCTGAGAACATTGGCTATTGATAGTATGGCATGCATCATTAAAAAGTTGTGGGTAGCTCTGTGGATCAAATTTGGATCAAACAAGATTCATCTTTGACTCTAGACACCCCACCCCTCCCCTTCCTCCCTGGGAACAATTATTTCTCCCAATCCCTCTGGCACCCCTCCCCCCACGGGAACTCAACCTTTCTCACAGAATATGGACACTGACACTGAAATTGAACTTGAACATGAACACACACACACCATCTTGTTCATGTTCAATTTGAATGTGTTATTTTGAACACACACGCACGCACGCACGCACGCACACACACACACACAGAAACACTCTTGTTCATGGTCATGTTCAATTTGCATCTGCTATTTTTAACAAAATAAAGTTTGGTTTATAAAAAATAAAGGACTTTTTACCTTTTTTCTAACATAGATATACAGATCATTTCCAAAAAATTAGAATATCATGGAAAAGTTTTTTTTTTTCCATAATTCCATTCAAAATGTGAAACTTTCATAGATTATAGATTCATTACACACAAAGTGAAATATTTCTAGCCTTTATTTGTTTCATTTTTCATAATTTTGGCTTACAGCTCCAGAAAACCCCCAAAACAGTATTTCAAGAAATTAGAATAGTGTGTCGAAAATTTACTTCAGTTATTTCAGAGAATGAGTGGAGTGGCTTGACTCGAGGAATCCGACAGTTGTAGCCCATGTCCTGGATACGTCTGTACGTGGTGGTTTTTGAAGCACTGACTCCAGCCTCAGTCCACTCCCTCTGCATCTCCGCCAAATTTTGGAATCGTCTTTGCTTGACAATCCGCTGAAGCCTACGGTCATCTCTTTTGCTTGTGCACCTTCTCCTGCCGCATTTTTCCCTTCCACTAAACTTTCTATTGATATGCTTGGACACTGCACTCTGTGAACAGCCAGCCTCCTTAGCGATGACCTTTTGTGGCTTACCCATCTTCTGGAGGGTGTCAACGATGGTCTTCTGGCCAATTGTCAAGTCTGCAGTCTTCCCCATACTGAACCAAACTGAGATAAACTTTGCAAGTGTTTTGAGTAAATTAGATGATAGTGTGACACTCAGTCTAAAACATTCATTCTCTGAAATAACTGAAGTAAATGCTGATTTTCGACACACTATTCTAATTTCTTGAAATACTGTTTTGGGGGTTTTCTGGAGCTGTAAGCCAAAATTATGAATAATTAAACAAATAAAGGCTAGAAATATTTCACTTTGTGTGTAATGAATCTATAATCTATGAAAGTTTCACTTTTTGAATGGAATTATGGAAAAAAAAAAACTTTTCCATGATATTCTAATTTTTTGGAAAGGATCTGTATACGGGTCAATTTTGACCCGTAACACCACAGATGTCACTATGGTTAATAATATAAAGTTCTAAAAAACCCACAAGCAATTTATTCTAGAAAGTGTGTTCTAATATTAGTCTATTATAGTCAGATAACATAATTAACCGTTGTCTTCACTATAGGAAATATAATGAGTGAATTTAAACTTTTTTTTAACTGAAAGTAATTCTATGGTTATGAATGCATAATAAGTTAGTTATGAGGTAAAAAACAATATTGGATGATAATCATTGTTTTTTGAGTGTTTTGGGCTGAGTTACATCATGGGTCAAATTTGACCCACTAACACAAAAGGTGTGGACAACTTTCTAACACATTAGGAAGGTTAAATTGACCCCACGCTGGCTATTCTACCTGTTGTTCTTTACATAGCTAGTAGCCTACATTGTGATATGTTGTCCCATTTAGAGCACTGGTAATCTGGATTTGGTAATCTTGAAAAGTTTTTATCTGGATCAGGGTGATCCAATCCAATGTTGCTTTGAAAAACCGGCACAAAAGTAAGGATTACCTGATCCTGGATAGCAAAACATGGGATTTCCAAATCCGGATCATTCTGATCCAGATTAAACTTTTTGAACAACTGGGCCCTGGATTTCTGGCAGCAGAGTAATGGTTTAAGGCTTGTTTGATACGTCAGACCCTTGAAGACTTAGAGCTATTTAGCCAACCATGTGTTCCATACTGTTCCAGTGTAATTTACAGCTAAATCTAGTCCCACCCCCCAATTCCCATAGAGATCCATTCAAAAGCATAGTTTAAAAAAATAATAAAAACATCTAAGACAATAATTTACACTATTTGGGATAATGTTTCAACAGGCTACTCAGAAACCCACCCTAATGACATGTCGAATGTTGAGCAATTCTTTTTTTTCTGAAATAAAGTCCACATAGGGTAGCGTACAGTAGGAAACAAACTTGAAAAGCAACGTTTCTTCACAGGAAAAATGGTGGAGTACATTTAACACCCTAAGGTGTTTATATTGGTCCATGGACTCATATAAATACCCTAGGGCAGTGGTTCCCAAACTCGGTCCTCTGGGACCACTGTGTATGCTGGTTTTCGTTCCAACCACAATTGCAATCCCAAAATCCTAACAAGCTGTTCATTTTTCTTAATTAGGTGCTTTTCATGTTTAGAGGGATTATTTACCCTCTTAAGCCACATCATTTCAGAAATAGCTATGCATGCCATGAAGAATAAAATTTCCCATGTTCCTATTGTGCTTATTGGCTCCTAATTATGTAGTTGAAAACGTGAGTTTTTAAGTTCCCTCATCAAGTTTTTCTTAAATGTATTAACACTGCAAGTTTGGCTCGTTATCATTTTCTTTGTCTTTTTTTCATTATTTATCAAATGGTTAGTTTTAGTGGCCATATATCCACAATTTCACCAATTAGGAGCCTATTGATTCACCTCAGTCTTTAATTTTATTTAATAAAATAAAATAAATTTGGTCAGTTAAAAAATGATAATTTTTTTTGCCCCTTTTTGTAATTATTTGCAATATAGCACAATGAGAATATTGTACTTTTATTATTCATGACATACATAGCTATTGCTAACATAATCTGGTTTAAGAGGGTAAATAATCCCTCCAAATATGACAAACACCTAATTAAGAACAATTGACATCTTGCTAAAATTCCGGGATTGCAATTGTGGTTGGAACAAAAACCAGCATACACAGTGGTCCCCGAGTACCGAGTTTGGGAACCACTGCCCTAGGGCATTAAATGTACACCAGTAGTGTTGGTTTTTGCGCACTGGAGTTTCTCTGGCTTTTGGGCATTTTCAGCTCTGTCACTTACATCATAGTTTTCCCTGGAATAAAAACACTTTCATTGACACACTTGAATTTCAAGACCCATTTATCTGGGTGACCATGATATGTATTCTTAATTTGACAGTATATCTAACTATTAGGCTATTTACCTTTACAGACCAGAAGTCACAGGAGAGAAGGGTGAGGATCATGACGAAACAGGCGACGAAACTCTTGCTGAACCAGTCACAGATCAGGTAAGTAATAATGGCACTGACTCGAAAAAATAAGTGGAAAAACGTAGCCATGGGGTGTCTATAGAAGAGAAAATACGAAGTCAAACATACATAAGATGTTGACAGCTGAATAAGTGTGAGCATAGTTTCAGTGTGATAGCTTTATTTGTTGAACAAAGCTTTGTAACATACAAAATGTTTGCACTTGCATGCATTTTTAAATACATTTTAAATTCACCATGCATTTACTGAGTATCGTTTCAAATCATTCACGGATGCTCATTTAAAAAACACGCTGCTTTGACTATGCTCATGCCTATTGAATACAGAATAGCTTTAGCTTTTTAGTCTACCTTATTTTGGCAGTCCTTAGCGCGCGTTCTTCCTCCTCTGCTCCGAAATCCAGCGATACATCCTCAGTATCGTCCACTAATGCCTTTAAACAGCAGTGATTAAGTCAAAAAAACATCAATTCAGAAATTAAATTCTATATGTACAAATACAATCAGTCTTACCTGCTTCATTTCACGAGTGCAGTGGGTATCTTTGGATTAATTTTAAAATGTTGTTTCTACAGAAATAATTCGACCCATCTATTACTGTTGCTATAATAAAAAATCGGTGTGTTGCATTTAAATGTGTCCGAGTCACAACTCGTCAGAATCAAGCAACTGCACCATATGGAAAATGGAACCCGTTTTACAAGGCGTCATGTGAATGGACTGTCGCATAAGATAGCTACTGCGTTGCAGCAGGTGTGGCATTTTTATATAAAACAAACCTACAAACAAACGTGTATCCTATTCCATGTGTGCATATCTGCTTTTATGGCTGCGAATGTACAACATTTTTATTATTTTATTTAAATCGTGAAGAAATTTTAAAGCGAATTCTTTCGAACGCCTTATTTGGTTGCACATTTACTCTCAAAGGGCTGATGTCAGGCTACAATGATATAATGCGGCTTTTCACGACCACCTCTTAGTTTTCTATCAGGGATCTTCAATCGAAAAGGAATAATAATAATAGACGAAGATAATTATTATTATTATTTTTAATATGATGGAACGCATAGGCTATTCGTTTATTGAAACACGATAAATGTCACAACGTGGTCAATGATTGGGTGAACAATGTAATAGACTTGATCGCATAACAAGGTTTACAACTTGAACAGCATACAACCTTGTTGCACAATTCACACACTAGGTGACCAGAGTTAGTGGCTTCTGTTGATGTATTCTGTTAAACGCGTTAGTTTAACCAGTCATATTCTGGAGGAGGTTGTAGCCATGGACGGCGCTACACCGGGGCAAGGGTGGGCTATAGCCCCGTCACAAATTTGCTTAGCCCCGGTTTAGCCCCCCCAGGCATTTTAATAACATTTTTATAATTATAATAAAAAAATATATAAAAGTAAATCAACAATTCTAATCCCTTTCTGATATTCACCCTGGCTACGCAGCGTATGTAGCCTATGCTATGACGTAGGCTACGGGTGTGGGGGTGTGTGTGTAGGGAGCTCACGCAAATGACAAAATAACGTAAACTGATTTCTAACGTTAGCAACCCGGTGTTTCCCATAGCCTACAATACATCAGGCCTACAGAGTTCGCCACCATGTCAAAAAATATTAAATGGAAATGTCATTGTTTGAAAACTAATTTACTATCATTTTAAAATCAATAGAAAATGTGTTCGCATAAGCTCTCCATGTGATCCGTCTTCGGAAATGATCAACTACTCAACAGATTTGTGGAGTGTGTGGACCTCCCTAGTAGCAACTCCCAAGTGTAAACTACAGTGTTTTGATTGGCGGTAGACTAATCTCACAACATTGGCTGCTTGGCCATGCACAGATGAGTAGATTTGGAAAGCGAATAACTAACCTAAATTAGCTAAATGATCATTTTCAATCTTCGTCATCTCTACTTCAGCTAATAAGAAGAGCTTGCCTCCAAAAAATGGTCAGGTACCGTTAAAGATCTCATATTTCTTCCATGTAGCTAAATGTATAAGCTAAATGAGATAGGGGAGAGTGGTGACAGTGGAAGCTGTTCTGATAATACAGAAACCAACGCAAATGTTACGGTGCAGCTTTATGGAGCACACCTAGGAGCATAACTAACTGATATGTAAAGTTTGCGATCTTCGTTAGATAATGAAACTCCTAAATGTCCCAATCACAGAGCAGCGGTTAAACAACGACATTTTAGCCATCTTTTTTTGACATAACGTTACACCTCTCTTCTCACGTCCTTTTTCATTATTTTCCGGTGTCTTATTTTCTTTGATGTCTGATATTTTTAAGTACTCGTATTGATGAAGCCAAATTACATTTGTAATGCCATTTCAATTTACAGAATTGTACAATTCTTACTGTTGTATAGATGCTCTGCCACTTGTGCAGGCCCCCCAGCGCGCACACACAAAAGCCATCCTGGGGGAAACACAGCTAACCTTAGCACCCCCATGTATTGACCTAGCCCACCCTTAGCCCAGGGAGAGAAAAGTTCCTGGCGCCGTCACTGGTTGTAGCATAGACTGTATAAAAAGGGTTTTAGTGAGGTGTAAGTCTGTTAAATAATATGCAGTTATTGGTTGGAATAGGGGCAGGTTTTAATGGAGCTTCTTTAGAACCTGAAAAGAAATTGTAATCATTTGGAGGCATGAAACAGCATGCTAATCTGCACCCTCTTGTGCTATATTGCATTATCTTTAACAGAAGGTATACTATCCTTGTTTAAAGAAGCCACTTGATTTTCATACCCAAAATAAAATTTAATGTTTTTCACTGACTAGTATTGCAACAGATGGCAACTGTCATTTCTGCCCCTCATTTTGAAAATGCAAATGAACTTATATGAGCCAGTTTATCCAGTCCTAAAATGTCAGTCTGGATGCAAACCATTTCAGGGGGCTAAACTATAGGTTGTAAATTGAGTGTGCTCTGTCCAGTGTGATTAAGATTGGAAAATGTATTTAATTCCTTGTCAATATACAATTAAGTAGTTAAGGTAGGCTTCTCAATAGAATATGGTAGTGAAGTGCACTCGAGTCTAACTTTTGGCAGCAAGCTCACCACCTGGTGGTATTACAGAGTAAGCTTATTATTATTATTATCCTTGTGGATCATTAAGGTATTTTTAATCAAGGTTTATAGACCTGGGTTTAACTTCTGAAACATTTCCTCCAAAAAAAACTTTTGATTAGCAACTATAAATACTGAAAAACAGAACACTTTCTTTCATCAAGCCATTTCAGCAGTCTTGTACAAATACATGTGTACATACAGTTGAACAAGTATATATATATTAAGTAGCTCATCAGTTGCTGTCAGTCACGTTCTGTGTATAAATTATGTATATAAATATATTTATATACACATTATGTGTACAAATTATGTTTTCTTTGATGTAGCTTTACCCAATAAGGGAGATTGAAAATAACATCAGATGTGCAAGTCATCTTCACCCACCTCACTGCACCAAACTGGACAAAAATAATGAATCCCTCATTACACCATGTATTAAGTATATTTCCTCAACATTATAAACCACATCACAATAAAACAACAAATATATAAGAATTTAAACAGAGCAGTGTGTGTTGTGGTTTTTTATTGTTGAGGAAATATACTTAATACCTATGGTGTAATGAAGGACTCATTATTTTTGTACAGTTTGGTGCAATAGTCCATCTTTAATTTCCACAAAGATACAGATATCTATTTCTCATTGTGTGCATTTGTGTGTTTCCATACACTGCAAGTGTTTGCAATTTCAAGGCATTGGTGTTTGAAACAGTTGCTGCATGCCCACATAAATTTCAAGCTTTATTACAATTTGAAATCACACGTGAGTTATCCCTTTTAATTTTGTGCTAAAAGCTTAGTGTATTGATATCTTTACTATGTCAGCAGGGAACAGGAAGAAATTCCAGGGTGTGTTCTTCATACAACAATGCTCAGAGCTAATTTCTGGAGAAGCGAACTACAACCCACCCCTAGAGATGCAAACAATTACATTTTCATCATCAAATAATACAGATGTACAATGAAAACACAGTCAAGAGACTTTTCATTGCACATGAAATGATGCAACCCTCATTATATCAGTTATCTGAAACAACTGATGCAATATTTGATTAATTTTTAAAAAACAGATTTTGAGGGATTTTGCTGGTGAGATCACTTTAGCATATCAATCAAAATGCAGAAAGACAACAAAAAAACCGTAAAAAGAAAACTGAGTGTTGCCTATCCAAACAAACACTATGTCAAGAGGCTGATTGCTGTGCAACTTCTAAACTTTAGAATGACTAATACTCAAGCAGCTTTTCATCAAACTGCCAAATTCCCTGCTAGAAAGTAACCCCGACAAATGAGGTTAGTGCACTCTTTACATTAATCCTCCAAAATCAAGTTATTAATAGTAGATTCCTCACTCAAAACAAAAGCAAAATTTATAATACTGTGAACAAATGTCATGATTCTCCTGCACGTTTTCAATATAATTAGTTCAAAAACATAAAAAAATACAGTCTATCATTCTAGTTTTAGGTAAATTGATTTGTTTATGTGACAGATGACTTGAGGGGTATTGATCTGTCAGACTTTCCCATTAGTTCATGTTTCCAAGGCAATCTTATAAAATGGAGGCCCAGCCAGTCTTTGGACATCCACCAGATTTGATCCTGGACAGCCTGTCGAGCAGAAGAAGCAACATAGGCTACTATGTAAACAAATTTCAGATAACGCGACCATAGCAGTTAATTACTTTTTAACTCAAGTTACAAATAAATGCACTTAAATTGGGGATAGCGGCTACGTCTCTGCAGAATGTAGGCTACTTTTCCATAACATGCACAAGTAGCCTAGGCTAGTTACAAGTGACCATATTACGTGTGCTTGTATTCGGATCACAAGCCCTATGCGGATAATAATCTATGTCCACAGCCATATCCCAGTTATATGAAATAATGCTTACTGTATTATGCTACATGCCTGTAATGAATGTAGGCTGTCATTGAAAAGGGGGCGTAGTAGGCTAACCCTACATACGTAGGCTGCTGCATCAATCCGCTATCAGTCAAAACCAATTCGTCAGCAATTGTATAAATGTAACCATACATTCGTTTCAGATAGCGGCAGAAAATAAACACAGGCCTTATGAAAAACACGTGTGACTGCAGTGCGACTGAATCGAGTGTTAAACTTACTTTTTAATGCGCGACCATTTGTACTTGGAAGGCATCTCAATTTTCCACCAGCCTGTCCACGTAAACCTATTACCCTTAATAACTGATCGATGTATGGCACAACATTTCGATTGACCAACACAAGTCTGTTCCTCAGAAATTACGTTAAACAACGTTCTTCTCCTCATTGTTGCTCAGTCCAGGTATCCCTCGAAAACGTCCAATTCGGTATCGGTATCATACGGAACTGAGCCGGGGTCAGACAGGACGCCCAAATCCACCAATGCCTGGTCCATATCCTCCGGTAGGAAGACTATGCCAACGTTCAGCACAATGTATTCCATCAAAAAAACATAGTAAAGGATCAAGACGTTCACGAAAAACAGGCCGAGATAAAACATATATGGAATCTCATTAAGTTGCGATTCTACCGAATCTAGCTGAGCATAAACTGATGGGATCATAGAATCATAAACGCCAATGTTTTCACAGCAAGGCACTGGAAGCAGTCAATCGCTGCAGCACATTTTTGTAAGCACTAGAGCTGTTTGCAGGCATTGGGTGAAGTTACTGAAGAATCCATTGCGCTGTGAGCACTGGACGTTGACTTCGCAATCGCCGATTAGTAGTAGCCTAAGCTATGATATCTAGGCAGCATCATACTTTCTCCCAAATCCTTAGTCGCCAGTTTGAAAATAAAATAAACAAGGTAGTCTAATTCTACAGAATGCAGATAGCCTACATGCATCGACATAAATGTCTGTTCTGTTTACAGTCATAGGAAAAATCCACTGCATCGGAATTTGAGATGGCAGAACTCAGTCTAGCTAGTAAAACCAGGTTACCTAACGTTACATCGAAGTATATAGGCTAAAGCTTCACTAAACTCAAACACCTCGACTACCGGAATTTGTTTACATGCAGATAAACACACGTCTCGTTTAAATGTAGTTACTTTATGTTACTGTTTTGGTTGCATCACCGCTGCATATGGGGTGGGCGTGTCTAGCATCGTTATTCGCTAGGCACTCTGTATACACTGACATGAGTGGTCAATTGAGACACCAGTCAAACAAATCCCACCTCTTTGCGGGTCAAACGTCGCTTACGACCAGACATGGCCTGTAATAGAGTATAGAAGAACCTCCTAAATTCTAGAATTTAATTGGCCTGTATGTATCAGTCTCTGAATTGTATTGGACCTCATTGTGAACGAAGGCGTTGCTATGGCTTTGATTGCTCACAAGGGCAGAGAGGAAGAGGAGGAACGAGAGGTGGAACTTCGGGGCTGGAACGTCCGCAGTGAAATTTACTCTCCAATAGAGTCTTTCTGCAGAGCAAAGGCAAATGGACGTAGTTCGCGCGCAATTTCAAACGTTTTCAAGGAAGGTCGCAAAAGCGAAACCGGGAAGTTATTATTTTATTTTATTTTTATTTTTTTCTCTCTTGAAATGGCTGTATTGGATTTAAAACCGGGACAGACAATCGAAAATAATAAACGTGTTTGGTAGGGTTGGGTGGTTACCCCAACATCATGGACCCGGGGGAGAGCGGGGGTGGGTGGAAGCAACAGGGAAAGAGGAAGAATAGGAGTGAGAATGGTTCAGGAAGAGAACAAACTATGTCTCAGGAACAGACGGCTAGACCCAAGCTGCAAAAAGTGATGGCTACTCGGGTGGAAGGGCTCAAGATGGGGTTCAAATTTAAAATAGGGAATGGAAGCCCCAACCCGCTGAAAATAGCAGCGGCTTTGCGGGATGAGATGGGTGACCTCCAGAGTGCTGAAATTTTAGCAAATGGGAATCTAATCATAATGTGCAAAAATGCAGATCAGCGGGACAAAGCTATGGCTCTGCGGTCGTTTGGGGGAAAGGAGGTGATTGCGTATGATCCAGATGTGAACCTCAGTGCCAGGGGAAGAAAAGGGGTGATTTATGGAGTATCGGTGGAGATAACTGAGTCCCTCTGTCTTGCTTTTTAAAAATGGTTTGGTCACGCAGTGTCTAGCAGATTTGCATCATGATGTCCTATGGGACCATCTAAAAAATACTACGGAGTTTGTTAGATGTAACTTATCGAAGAATTTTCGCTGGATAAAAAGTTTTCTACATATAGCCTATAGGCTACAGATTAACATGCTTTGTGAAGTAGCCTAGCTTGCATTCACAAGCAGTCAGCGTGTTGCCGACGTCAATTTACATGCAAATTCCTACTATGATAAATTCGTATTTCCAACTGAATAAATAATGCATTTACATTTACATTTACATTTTAGACATTTGGCAGACGCTCTTATCCAGAGCGACGTACATTAGTGCATTTTCCAACCTGAAACAAGTGCGTTAAAACCACCCTAAAAGGTAAATACGAATTCAAACACAGGCGCAGTCAGTATGATTTTTTTTTTTTTTTTGGGGGGGGGGGGGGGGGGCACACGATATCAATCATTGGCATGCACAACAGTAAGCCAATAAGTAACCTTACAAGTACTAAACTAGAAGCTTGAAACACTTAAACAAGGATTTATAAAACACAATCAAGGGAGGTCACAAGGAGGTAGGGAGGGGTGGAGAGAGGTGCAGCTTAAAGAGGTGAGTCTTCAATCTGCGCTTGAAGGCGGTCAGACTTTCTGTTGTTCTGACCTCCACGGGGAGCTCATTCCACCACCGTGGGGCCAGGACAGACAGACGTCGAGACCGGGTGCTAGTATGAAGTGGGGGGGGGGTACCAGTCGTCCTGAGGAGGCGGAACGCAGGGATCTGGTAGGTGTGTAGGGTCTGATGAGCTTTTGGAGGTATGGAGGGGCTGATCCTCGGACTGCCTGGAAGGCGAGCACCAATGTTTTGAATTTGATGCGAGCCATCACAGGTAGCCAGTGGAGGTCAATGAGCAGGGGGGTGACATGGGAGTCTCGGGGGAGGTTGAAGACCAGGCGGGCTGCTGGGTTCTGGATGAGCTGAAGGGGTCTGATGGCCGATGCTGGCAGGCCAGCCAGGAGAGAGTTGCAGTAGTCTAGGCGGGACAGCACCATCGCTTGGACCAGGAGCTGGGTTGAGTGGGTGGTGAGGAAAGGGCGGATTCTCCTGATGTTGTACAGGAAGAACCTGCACGCCCGGGTTACCACTGCGATGTTCTCGGAGAGGGACAGCCTGTTGTCCATCACCACTCCGAGGTTCCTGGCACAGGGCGTTGGGGTCAGTGGAATGTCCCCTAGGGAAATGGAGAGATTGAGAGGGGGAGAGGTTAGAGCAGGAATGTAGATGAGCTCAGTCTTATCTGGATTGAGCTTCAGATGGTGGTTGTCCATCCAGGTCTGGATGTCTCTCAGGCAAGCGGAGATGCGGGCTGACACCTGAGTGTCAGAGGGTGAGAAGGAGAGAAAGAGTTGAGTATCGTCAGCGTAGCAGTGGTAAGAAAGACCGTGAGCAGTGATAACAGGGCCAAGGGATTTGGTGTAGGTGGAGAAAAGGAGGGGACCAAGGACTGAGCCCTGGGGGACTCCTGTGGTAAGTGGACGGGGTGCCGATACTTTACCAGCCCAGGCAACCTGGGAGGAGCGCTCCGAGAGGTAGGACTCAATCCAGGCCAGGGCCGAGCCGCCGATCCCCGCTACAGACAGGGACGACAGGAGGATGGAGTGATCTACAGTGTCGAAGGCGGCAGAGAGGTCTAGGAGTATTAGCACAGAGGAGAGGGAGGCTGTCTGAGCTGCGTGAAGCATCTCGCTGACGGAGAGGAGTGCGGTCTCCGTTGAGTGGCCAGGTCTGAAGCCGGACTGGTGGGGGTCTAGTAGGTTGTTCTGGGTAAGGAAAGAAGACAGTTGGTTAGAAACAGCACGTTCAATAGTTTTGGAAAGAAAAGGAAGAAGAGACACCGGTCTGTAGTTTTGGATGTTGGAGGGGTCCAGCGTGGGTTTTTTAAGGATCGGGGTGATGTGGGCTCTCTTGAAGGATGAGGGGAAGCAGCCAGAGGTCAGGGAGGAGTTCACCAGAGAGGTCACAAACGGGAGGATATCTGGGGTGATTGCCTGGAGGAGAGATGAAGGGATAGGGTCGAGGGCACAGGTAGTGGGGGCGATGGGAGAGTAGGAGGTGGGATACATCGGTATCAGACAGGGGAGAAAAGGTGGAGAAGCAGGGGGGGGGACACAGAAGGGGTAGGGAGAGGAGGAGAGTGGAAAACAGTGAGGGGAGGGGGAGGAGGAGAGTGGAAAACAGTGAGGGGAGGGGGAGTGCGGGAACAGGGGGGGGGGCATAGAGAGAGGGGCTGAGGGGCTGAAGGAACTGCGGATGTCAGCGATCTTCTCATCAAAGAAGTCTGCGAAGTCGTCTGCAGTGAACGAGAATTGAGGAGCAGGAGGGGATTTGCTGAGGAGGGAGGAGAAGATGGAGAACAATTGACGGGGGTTAGAACTGTATTTGTGAATTTTAGTGTGATAGTACGTTACCTTAGCAGCGGTGACTGCTGTAGAGAACGCTGCTAGGAGAGACTGGTAGGAGGAGAGGTCTGATGCATCTCTGGATTTCCTCCACATCCTCTCTGCTGCGCGAAGACCGGCCCTGGAGGTGCGCAGGGCATCGGACATCCACGGGCAGGGAGGAGATGACCGTGTGGGCCTAGAGACAAGAGGGCAGAGAGAGTTAAGTGATGTGGAGAGAGCTGTGAGCAGGGTGTCGGATGCAGAGTCGGTCGGGAGTTGAGAGAAGGATTTGAGAGGGGGGAGGGAAGCAGTGACACAGGGAGCAAGAGAGGAGGGTGAGAGGGAGCAGAGGTTACGGCGGACAGAGACAGTGGGGGTGGGGGGAGGGGGGGGGGCGGTGTGGAACAAGAGGAAGAGAAAAAGAAATGAAGTGGTGATCAGAGGTATGGAGAGGGGTAACAGTGAGATCAGAGCAGGGGCTGTTCCTCTGGAAGACCAGGTCTAGGAGGTTGCCAGCCTTGTGGGTTGGGGGGGGAGGGTTGGAGGGCGAGGTCAAAGGAGCGGAGAAGTGGTAGGAAGGCTGCAGACTGGGAGGCATCTAGATGGATGTTGAAGTCTCCCAGGAGGATCAGCGGGGTGCCGTCCTCTGGGAAGGAGCTGAGCAGGGTGTCGAGCTCGTCGAGGAAGCACCCCAGGGGACCTGGAGGGCGATAAACAACTATAATGTACAGGTTAATAGGGTGGTTGATTAACACAGAGTGGTATTCAAAACTAGTAGTAGATATATCAGAGAGGGGGAGAACAGAGAATGACCATGAGGGGGAGAGTAGCAAACCAGTACCACCTCCGCGACCAGACGGCCGGGGGGTGTGAGAGAAGGAGAAGGAGGAGGAGAGGGCAGCGGGAGTTGCCGTGTTGTCCGGTGTGATCCAGGTTTCGGTGAGGGCGAGAAACTGGAGGGACAGGAGGGAGGCATAGCCGGAGATGAAGTCTGCTTTCCGTGTGGCAGACTGGCAGTTCCAGAGCCCCCCCCGCGACGGTGAAGTTCTCGTCGTAGGGAGTCAGCGAGGGGTAGCGGAGGTTGGACGGGTTGCGTCGCCGTGGAGGGCCACGTCGTCGGAAGCGGGTTCTAAAAGGAAGAGAGCAGACAGGGATAGGGAGAGGGAGAGGGATAGGGAGAACACACATAAACTGGGACGGAGCGACACTAGTGTCGCTCTTACAGATGTCTTTTGAAGTGCACACAGCTGATTGCAAGTGGTTTACAGCTGTGTGAGACACTTCGCAAGCACGGAAAAATAAGTACTTCCAATTAAAAATCACAATAACACGAAACTAACAGCCTAGTCAATCTAACAATCTAACAAACGGCCAATCGTGGAACAAACACAAACTAGCAAAGCAGATATGATAGGGGTTCAATCTAACAATCTAACAGCCAATCGCGGAACAAACACAAACTACCAATGTAGATAATGTGATCAGCCTTCAACGAGGTCTAATTAAAATCACGCAAACTGCGGCCAGTACGCTTAAAAACAACACTACCTTACGCGGGACGGTTAAAAGCAGCTCTTGGTACGGAGGAAAGATGCAGCACTGATAAGTTAACGTAGAACTTCAGTCTATATAGTGTCGCTCTTACAGATGTCTTTTGAAGTGCACACAGCTGATTGCAAGTGGTTTACAGCTGTGTGAGACACTTCGCAAGCACGGAAAAATAAGTACTTCCAATTAAAAATCACAATAACACGAAACTAACAGCCTAGTCAATCTAACAATCTAACAAACGGCCAATCGCGGAACAAACACAAACTAGCAAAGCAGATATGATCAGCGTTCAATCTAACAATCTAACAGCCAATCGCGGAACAAACACAAACTACCAATGTAGATAATGTGATCAGCCTTCAACGAGGTCTAATTAAAATCACGCAAACTGCGGCCAGTACGCTTAAAAACAACACTACCTTACGCGGGACGGTTAAAAGCAGCTCTTGGTACGGAGGAAAGATGCATGCACTTCTAACCACAAAAATGTTTTGCTATATTGAAGTAGTTGTAACTAAGATATCTGCCGAATACAAACCTTTTTTAATCTGTAGCCTAGATTAATGTTGTTTACCGATTTTTATAAATCAGATGTATGCTGTTGCTACGGCAACGTTAACTTCTACCTTAGACGGATTTATGGCTCGCAGTAAAAAAAAAAAAAGATTAGGCTACGCATTGCACATAAACACCATGCGCTTTGCTAACTCCGTGATAATGTAACTATGGCTAGCTATATAGTTACCTCGCCACGTATTGCATTTGCATTATCTGAAAAACAATGACAAAAGTTTATCGCAGCCAAAGTTAGCCCACTAGCATACCTACGAGGCGAAGTAGCCGTCTGCCGTAGGCTATAGTAACGTTAGTCACTGAGGAAAATAAAGTAGGTAGGCTACATTCGTTTACTTTATTAATTCACTTTATTTATTCCACTTATTTTCGAGAACGTCTTGGACTCTGAATTGACCGGTCATGTTTGCCATTCCCAGGTTGCGTAGTACTAGCTGGCCAGGCAGGCAGGCAGCGCATTAATTTAGAACTGTGATTAAACTTGTGACCCCGGATGACTGACCGGTTATACAGAATAACGACCAGTCATTGACCAATCAGAATCGAGTATTCACCCATACCATGGTATAAAGATGGAGAACCTCGATCGATTTCCGCGTCAGGCGAGGACCGAGGCCATTATAACCTGTTTAATTAGACCCATAATGTAATGAATGCTCCCAGTACAATTTTTCTAAATTGATTTTAAAAAATATACAGATCCTTTCCAAAAAATTAGAATATCATGGAAAAGTTTTTTTTTTCCTCCATAATTCCATTCAAAAAGTGAAACTTTCATAGATTATAGATTCATTACACACAAAGTGAAATATTTCTAGCCTTTATTTGTTTAATTTTTCATAATTTTTGGCTTACAGCTCCAGAAAACCTCCAAAACAGTATTTCAAGAAATTAGAATAGTGTGTCGAAAATCAGCATTTACTTCAGTTATTTCAGAGAATGAATGTTTTAGACTGAGTGTCACACTATCAGTAATTTACTCAAAACACCTGCAAAGTTTATCTCAGTTTGGTTCAGTATGGGGAAGACTGCAGACTTGACAATTGGCCAGAAGACCATCATTGACACCCTCCAGAAGATGGGTAAGCCACAAAAGGTCATCGCTAAGGAGGCTGGCTGTTCACAGAGTGCAGTGTCCAAGCATATCAATAGAAAGTTTAGTGGAAGGGAAAAATGTGGCAGGAGAAGGTGCACAAGCAAAAGAGATGACCGTAGGCTTCAGCGGATTGTCAAGCAAAGACGATTCCAAAATTTGGCGGAGATGCAGAGGGAGTGGACTGAGGCTGGAGTCAGTGCTTCAAAAACCACCACGTACAGACGTATCTGGGACATGGGCTACAACTGTCGGATTCCTCGAGTCAAGCCACTCCACTCATTCTCTGAAATAACTGAAGTAAATGCTGATTTTCGACACACTATTCTAATTTCTTGAAATACTGTTTAGGGGGGTTTCTGGAGCTGTAAGCCAAAATTATGAAAAATGAAACAATGGCTAGAAATATTTCACTTTGTGTGTAATGAATCTATAATCTATGAAAGTTTCACTTTTTGAATGGAATTATGGAAGAAAAAAAAACTTTTCCATGATATTCTAATTTTTTGGAAAGGATCTGTATAAATGCTATAGGCTATATTACATTAAATATGATAATTAAAACAAACATTTAACCAATGAACAAAATTTGTTTTAAAGTGCTTTAAAGGTCTTTAGCTAGCATTGTAATGGCCGATCTTGCACTGTTGGAGGAATTGGAGAACACATCTTTCGGGATTGTGAAAAAAATTTCCAACCTGCCCAATGTTAGCGGTGCCATAGACTGCACACTTGTGCATCAAGGCTCGATCTGATGATGCATTTGTGTATATGAATAGAAAGGGCTATCATTCCATCAATGTGCAGCTCATTTGTGATACGAAATGTGTGTTGCTCAATATAGTGGTCTGCGATGCCTGCGTGACAACTTAATTCTGTGGGCAGTTCAGTTGGCACTCATTTGGAGAACGTTGCTGTGACAGGCGGTTGGCTTATTGGTGAGAATATATTTGTCAAATTGCTCGTCCTTGGTCACCTCCTGTAGCTGTGTGTGCAGCTATGCTCTTCGCCTCCAATTCAGTGTCGATCCATTTTTTTTTACTACTTTAACAGTTTGTGTGACGGTTGATCCTGTATTGACAGCACATGCTATCTCCTGCTAGGCCACTTTACTTTACCAGTTCCAAGGACACTGGTGCTGACAATACTATATAACATGTTTTCCCTTTACTGAAAATCTGCTAATAAAACCTCAATGTCAGTGTCAGAATAATTATGTAGAATTTTCTGGGCCATTTTGAATTCGTATGAGAATTTGCATTCGTATCAGAGTGTGTTTATAGTTTTAGTTTAGTTTTAGTTTTTCAATCAATTTCAGTTTTAGTTTAGTTTTAGTTTTTCAACCGATTTTAGTTTTAGTTTTCATTTTTATTTCAGTTAATAACAGTCAATAGTTGGGTTGGGGGAGAGAAAAATAAATATTGGTTTTGAATTTTTCAAATTGCACAATATGCAATCCAAACAAAAAAAAAGTACTGTGCTATCAACAGTCAGGAGGAGGATCAGAAACTAAAACTAAAAATAATTCATGGTGATTTTTATTTTATTTCAGTTAGTTTTGCAACACTACATTACAGTTTTAGTTTTGTTTCAGTTTTTAAAGTAATTTATTTTATTTTTTTCAGTTAACTAAAATGTTTTTTTTATTTTAGCTTCAGTTTTAGTTTCAGTTTCAGTTAACTATAATAACCTTGCTACGCGCCTGTCATTTATGATGAATCGGAATGTATGAACATACGCACGTGAACACAAACAAATCTGGCTTTTCGCACGGTTTGATGAACCTGGTTTTTTGTACAAACTTGTTTTGTACGTAAATGTACGCACATATTTAGTAACGTTTCATGAATGAGGCCCATAATCTCCACTGATCTCCATGACTGGGTCATGAGCTTGGTGTCACCAAGCAGCAAGGTTGTCAGGTGGGATGCAATTATGACATAATGGGGCCACCTTGATAGCCTCCCATGATGCTGCATAGGCCTATGGGTCATAGCCTACACTTAATAAATAAAATGGAAGTTGCATGTTAAGAACACAATACATTTGGAACATTCCACAGGTAAACAGGTGATGCTATCATGACTAGGTATAAAAGCATATCAAAAGACTCTTGATAGCTGTAAGTCATCAAGGGTCTGCGGTATCAAACGAGCCTCAAACCATCACTCTGCTGCCAGATATGCAGTAGATATGGATGGATCACTTGAAGAGTTGTTTCTCCTGACTTATTTTTCCATAGAGTTCAATAGGAAATTCCCATAGAGATCTATTCAAATGCAGAGAGGTTATAGTATCGCTTGTAAGAGTACCTAAAAATAAGATATCAAGAGTCTTTTGATATCATTTTATACCCAGTCATGATAGCATCACCTGTTTACCTGTGGAATGTTCCAAACAGGTGTTTTTTTTTAACTTCCCAGTATTTTTTTTTTTTGCCCCAGTCCCAACGTTTTTGGAATGTGTTGCAGGTATAAAATTTGGAATTAGCGTATATTTACAAAAATCAATAAAGTAAAAAATATAAATATTTTCTTTGTACTGCTTTCAATTAAATATATGTAAAAGAAAATTTACAAATCACTGCTTTCTGCTTTCATGTGTATTTTACATACTGTCCCAACCTTTTTGGAATTGGGGTTTGTATATTCAGTGGCAAAACATATGTACATAATTTAGTGGTACTTGTCTTGTGCCAACAGAGCTCAAGATCACATTTGGAAATACTGTACGGCATAAAATCCATATGACGATGATATCAAAAAGTATACAAACTACCAGCTTATCCAGCTACCAGCTGTTTTATAAACTCTATTTTGCTCCTATTTGGTCACCAGCTACCAACTACCAGCTAACATGTTTCACAAACCTAGCTCTAGTTATATATAATAATAATAATGCCTTGCATTTATATCGCACCTTTCTCACACTTAAAGTGCTTTACAATGATGGGTGGGAAACTCACCTCAACCAATTTTTTCCTGGGGGATGATTAAAGACAGCATTACACAATGTTGTATGTATTTAAACAATAAAATTGAACATACAAAATTATGGTGTGTTTTGTTTGTAAATGTTACTGTTTTGGTTGTGAATGTTAGTGTACTAGGAAGTCCACCAAAGTACCCGTTCTTGCTTATTTCATTCTTAGATTTGTATGCCACCTGGTGTACATCTATACTCATATTGTTCCTTTTTCTGCACGCATGATCGACACACTGGAAAGACACCTGTTTAACTTTGACTGTTAAATCGGAAATAAGCATGAAGTTTTGGTTCTCAGTTTCCCAGCACTGTGGATCTGTTCCTGGAAGACTTTGCTTCCTCTTTCTGTTTGTGAATCCTGGTAAAAACTTGCTCAATTTCCATGCAGAAATTGGTACTTATAAAAGTATCTGAAAATAAGATATCAAGAGTCTTTTGATGTTGTTGGGTCACAAACATCAGGAATTCATGGCATTCAAAGGAAATGCAACCAAATATTAAATATGATGACTTATGTGATATGATGATTTATACCAATTTGTGCAATTCATTTTGGTCCCCTAAAATGGTGGGACTATGTATTAAAAGGCTACAATTGCTACACGGTTCACCCTATATGGATGTAAAAGTGTACATATTAAAGCTGAAAGTCTGCACTTTAACCTTATTGTCACTGTTCCATTTCAAATCCAATGTGCTGGAGTACAGAGCCAAAGCAACAAAAAATGTGTCACTGTCCAAATATTTTTGGACTGCATTGTGTGACATTCCTAATGTAGGAGCAGTAATAGGTTTAAACTTGCCTGTGAGCAGATATGTTATGTATATGTCAGTTCCATTAATGTCCAGTAGATGTCAGACTCTCACCACAATGTGCCACACTGTCTTGCACTCTTAGATTTCCAAGCAATTGAAGTGTGTGAACTGCAGTTTCAATCAGGGGTGAGGAACTCAGCTCCTGGAGGGCTAGTGTGTATGCAGGCTTTTATGTCCACCAGTTACCTTGGCTCAATTAGCTAATCAGCGGTATATACCAATCCAGTTCACTCAAACTGTAGACCACAGTGAAATATTTCTTCACGTTCATAAGCTTTACAAGAAATTTAGCTAAAATGTCAGATGACATGGATGACTGGACTAACTCCATAATTAATAACAGAAGTTGGCTTGAAAGCCACAAACTGATACAGTCTCAATTTTCCTCTCTGCTTTAGATCCCAGTTTTAGTTTACAGCCCATTGCGATGTATTTTATATTATGTTTTTTGTTCTAGTACAAAATGAAGATGTTATATTTAGTTCTGAAACACCAACCAGTGCAATTTATGCTAGTTCCCTTCTGTTGATGCTAAACAGTCAGAAACTGAGTCACCTGGACCCTGAAGAGTTTGGATAATCCCGAAGAACTTAAAAACCAAGCTTCCTCTGCACTAAGCTGTAGAAAGAGACAGAGAATGGAGTGGAATTTAAGTAAAATAGGCTAAATGAGTACATAGGTCAATGGCTCATTTTTTCTCTGAAATGAAGGGTGTAGACTTCCATATTTGGCGTTATTGTCGTGGATCTTTTCTATCAGTTATAGCTCAGGCTACCCTGTAGCAGCACATGCTGTTCTGCATCTGTTGTGTTCCAGTCACAGTTCTTTTCCCTGATTCGTAACAGATCACATTATATCCCTCTTTTCCTATGGCATTTTTGGAGATGAATGACCCAGCCACATATTTAGGTGATACAGTCAACTGTATAATTATATTGGCACCCCTCATGAAAATGAGCAAAAATGGCTGTATATAATGATACAAATATACAATGAGACATATGGAGGAGCCGTATACTTAAATTTTGACACAATATTTTTTGAAACACAAAAAGTTTTATTGAATAGTAAAAACCTTTCTGCAAAACATAGGTTTCAAAATGGCACCCCTTCGATTGAGATTTTGTGATGCCTATCCTGAAGAGGATGACAGCACTGATCATCTTCCTGTAATGTCCGAAAAGGTTGGAGAACACTTGGGGGGGTTCTTGGTCCACTTCTCCATGCAGACAATCTCAAGAGCCTTCATATTCTTAGATTTGTGCATGTGGCCTGCTCTCTTCAATTCAGACCACAGGTTTTCAATGAGGTTGAAGTCCGAAGAGTGAAATGGCCATTGCAAACATTGATTTTGTGTTCCGCAACCATTTCCGTGTTGATTTTGATGTATGGGGTCATGTTCAAAAGGTCCGTCTATGGCCAAGTCTCAGCTTCCTGCATGGCAGAGGCAACCAGGTTTTGGGCTAAAACATCCTGGTACTCAGTGGAATTAATTATGCAATCAGTACTAACAATAACCCCTGGACCACTAGCAGCAAAACAGCCCTAAACCATCAATGATCCACAAGCATATTTTACTGTGGGTATCAGGTGCTTCTTCTTGTATGTAGTTGTCTTTTGTTGCCACCATGCCGATGATGTGCATGGCCAAAAAGTTACATTTTGGGCGCATCTGACCACAACCCACGATTCCAATTGTAGTTCCAATGATGCTTGTGAAAGTTCAGGCACTCAAAAAAGTACGTTGCTCTCAGTAAGGGCTTCTTTTGTGCAACCCTTTCAAAGAACTTGCTGACGTGGAGGTGGCATCTAACAGTTGATTCTGAAGCTTGATAACCCCAAGACTAAACTGTGCAGTTCTATAAATGTGTTCCTTGGGTTGATCTTTGTCTCCCTCACCATCTTCCTCACTGTTGCGTAGGGGCAATATACAGATGCATCCACTTCCTGCCCAAATTCTGACACGCCAAACTCTTCTGACACTTTTCGATTATTGCCCTGACTGTGCTTAGTGGTATTTTCAACTGTTTATGTATTTTTTTTTAATATCCGGCGCCTGATTTGTGTAGGTCAACAACCATCTGTCTCTGGGTTGAAAGCTCTTTGGTTTTCCTCATGGTGATGGATGACAAAAGGATTTTACATGTGTGTGACCTCATTTATACCCCCAGTGAAAAGGGAATTAGTGAAAGGCAGCAATAGGCCTTGATACTGGAGACTTGAGGTAAATTTTGTGTGTGTCTGTGTGTGTGTGTCTGTGCAATTTTCGGTGTTCTTTCCAAGTGCGAATAAAACCCGGAACAGCCATTTTATGTTCCAGATTTTACTTAGTGCAGTTATCTGGCTAACTCAGTAATCCTGCTTCTCTTACTCAGTGCAGTTATCTGGCTAACTCAGTAATCCTGCTTCTCTTACTTAGTGCAGTTATCTGGCTAACTCAGTAATCCTGCTTCTCTTACTTAGTGCAGTTATCTGGCTAACTCAGTAATCCTGCTTCTCTTACTTAGTGCAGTTATCTGGCTAACTCAGTAATCCTGCTTCTCTTACTTAGTGCAGTTATCTGGCTAACTCAGTAATCCTGCTTATCTTACTTAGTGCAGTTATCTGGCTAACTCAGTAATCCTGCTTCTCTTACTTAGTGCAGTTATCTGGCTAACTCAGTAATCCTGCTTCTCTTACTTAGTGCAGTTATCTGGCTAACTCAGTAATCCTGCTTCTCTTACTTAGTGCAGTTATCTGGCTAACTCAGTAATCCTGCTTCTCTTACTTAGTGCAGTTATCTGGCTAACTCAGTAATCCTGCTTCTCTTACTTAGTGCAGTTACCTGGCTAACTCAGTAATCCTGCTTCTCTTACTCAGTGCAGTTATCTGGCTAACTCAGTAATCCTGCTTCTCTTACTCAGTGCAGTTATCTGGCTAACTCAGTAATCCTGCTTCGTAGTAAACCCCCCAGATAAGTAAGGAAATACAGGAAATCTGTAATACAAATTCATAAAAACAGATTCTCCATGCACATACTGCCGGATGATAATGCCACTTCCGTCTCCCCACACTTGGAAAGAACACCGAAAATTACACTCCACACACACACACACACACACACACACAAAGACAGACAGACACACACAAAGACAAAAACAGGCAGACAGACACACATGAAACCCCTTCTCCCCCAAAAAAGAATTTCCAAAAGGGGGATGTAGCATCGACCCTCGAATTACTCCGGTCCGAGATTTCATTGTCGCCGCATCCCTCGCTGCCCGCTGCTGGCTGGGGTTGTCTCCCTTCTCTCGCTCTCCAGGTTCGCGGTCTCTGCCTCGCCACCTCCTGCAGGAGTCCTGGAAGCGTCATCACTCACTCATTCATTCATTCACACAATGTTAAACAGAAAGCAAACTGCACATGGGCCGTGTCCGAATCAGCACTCTTCCACACTGCTGAGTAGCCTTGGCGAGTAGACAGGGCGAGAAAGTCGTAGAGTATGCGAAGATTTTTCAAATTGCAGTATACTTCAAACACCCGGATGACACACTTACTTCCAGGGGTTCGCTGAGTACATTCGGGAGCACACTTTTCATGAAGTACACGACCATTTTGGTCACATAAATATGACGTGAAGCTTCGTTTAAAAAAAATGAGGCGCAACTTCGTTGTCGTTTTCCTTCAAATACAACAAAAACAACATGTGACATGGCAGCGCAAGAGTCGGGCGCAGGGTTGCCAGATCTTGTAAGACTTTCCAGCCAAATGGCGACTCAAAACTAGCCCAAATTATAGGCTATTTTTAACTGAAACCAACACATTTTAAATAGAAATCATGTTTTTCCTTTTTAAAATAAGTGCGTGCTTTGCAACTTTTTATTTTTACCCGTGACTGCACTTTGAAATTATCCCAATTTAGCTGTAAAACCGCAGACATGGCAACACTGGTGGGACGCCGTATGACCTGCTCACGAAACTTTTACAGTGCGTCTGGAAAACAGTATGGCGGATATGTTTCGCAGACTGCTAAACAGTGCACATTAAACAGCACACTTCGGCCAGTGCACTGTACGCAGGAGACGGTGCAGAAAACAGGGCTCTGATTCGGACACAGCCCTGGCGTGTTTTTTTTTTTTTTGCTTTGTTTGTTTGTTTGTTTGTTTGTTTGTTTGTTTGTTTGTTTGTTTGTTTGTTTGTTTGTTTGTTTGTTTGTCCCCCCCCCCCCCCCAAATTATTCCTGGCAACAGTCAATTTCCCAACACAGAGGATCTCACTCCTCACCCCAGAAGTTCTCTTCCCTACTCAAGCCGCTCCCTCTTAAAAACCTTTTCAGTGCTGATAATCCTCAATCTTCTACAGGTGTGCCCTTTTCCCTCTGGCCTGTTACTCCGCCCAATCAATTATCTCCCCTCCTGCAGCCCTTCACTCCTGACACTTTCTTTGGTTCTTAACATTTCAGACAGGATTACAACATACAGTAAGCACACAAGTGTGGCTCTGTCTGTTGTTTCAGGAATGTAAATGCTGTTTCTCTTGCTCTAAAAAATAAAAAATATAATACCTGTATGGCGTGATTCTGTAACTACTAACATACAATACCTTAGGGTTAGGGTTTAACACCGGCACGGGTTCTCTGTAATTCCCGACAGTGCTGTTATTTTTAAAAATATAGTCTATGTGGTTAAATTAGTTAAAAGCACCTGAAACAGCTGAGAATAAGCTACCAGAATGGCTTCTGTCTCTCCTTAGAAAACGCCAAATTAGCCTGCTTGTTTAACAAATTTTGTTTGATTATACAATGAAGCATTGTCAAACATCAATTCTATGAGGCTGTTCTCATAGACTTCTCAAAGTTGAAGCTTCTTCCAAAGTTCATTATGTGCATTCTAATATTGACTGATAATATAAATACCATTATTTTGCCTTAATGAAGACATTAAATACACTAAAGCTGTCAAGTCCGCTTTCCCAGGAAGACCATGAAAAGTATGATTTACAGCAGGGGAAACAGACCTGCTCCTGCATGAAGTTAAAGCACACATGCAGAGAATGGCAGTAAAATTAATTGTGAAGCACATTTTCAGAACTGAAATGCCCGTCTATTGCAGTTCATAGACGGACATTTCCATTGAATGACAATGCACGCATTAGGTGTAAATGACAATTCACACATTAGGCTTGATATACCTAGGTGTTATGCCAGAAGATTACAGGAATTATTGCCAAATATAGGCTAAATCATAGCTTGATCCAGGATAATTGCGATTAGTCTATACATGTAACCTTACACGTACCATCGCACATCTCCTGGATGTTGATGGAGTGGGCTGAAAGCAATTTAATGCAGCATTCCCCTTCGCTGAGGGACAGGTATGTGGTCTTTGACCTATGGACCCTTTTATTATTAGCCATTTTTGATATAGCCTACACAATAACAATATTTCACATTGTAATCTTGATATTTTTAGTCATGCTTGTGCGTGCCCCTGTGTGTACCAGACAGGAAGGTGTACGCGCGTTGTGCACATGCCTATGTAGACACACTTATATACACCGTTAAAGTAACAGGCTTTAGACCACGTTTGTGGTGGTTTTAGCGCAAACGCTTTCTGCTGGCTCAAGCGCAATACATCAAAAATTGTCCTGGCCACACCTCATCTTAAGACCAACACGCCCAGTTCATTTTCAATGGGTGCAAGAATACTTGGTATTTAAACGACATCCGCGCTAGGCACTATAATGAACCCTGCGCTGGGTGTAAGATACCGAAGACACTTGCGTTTGGGTTAGCGCCGCTTAGGACCCTAGGTCTTTCTCATAACTTAGCAATTAATAGTGAAGTTCATGGCTGATGCCTTTCTCATCAAAGACATACTCTGACTTATTTATCAGTATGGTAGTAAAAATGAGCGTATGAGCGTACCAACTTGCATATGAAAATCTCACGTGTGATTCATCAAACTTGTGCAAATCACTGATCTGAGCCTAAATGTGTTCATAGGTTGATAAATTTGATTGTATATTTGGAAGTGCGTGCACATCATTATGAATTACTATACTCACTCGCCCATTTATGCGCCCTTGTTTAATTTGTGTGAGCTAAGATAGCGAGCATTGTTTATTGTAACTTGGCCTAATTTTGATATCAATACTTTTAATGGCAGGCCTAGACTTCCTTAGTTTTATTATAGACAGTGCTTGTATGCGTGAGTAACTTACTTTTGTATGTCGAAAATGTTTTTTGTTACGATTGGCAAATACATGATATATACAGTAGTTTACAACCATTTACTCTGCAAAGCCAGCTATATATTTTCTGGGTTATAGCTCTTCATTTAGAAATTGATTGCCTGATAGCCACAGGCCGAAACCACCAGATATTACAGAGGCTGGCATCAACAACTGTAACGGGAAACTGTACATTTTAGGTACAATTTGAAACTGAGGAATATATTCTTAAAGACAATCTTATGGAATTCAAGAATCCAGAAGACCTTTGTGAGACCTTAATAACATGGCCATCCTGTGTTTATATATACTGCATTATAGGTCAAGCCAATAAATGTATGCCTGTTGAATTATGATGCAGTGTTTTTATTAGTTTCATAAATGCATTACAAAAAGAGTTATTATAAAATATGTATATGGCTTAAGTTATTTTTGTGAAGTGTTTGCTTTCTGTCAGCTTCTCATTGTTGTAATGACATTCGTATCTTTGTCTTTTTTTTTTAGATAATTGGAGCAGCTAGTTATATTGAGACAGCGGTGTTTACATTTCCTTTGAAGTGACATTCAAACCAGACATAAAGATTTTTCAGTACAGTATGTAGGTGGTTGTGAAAGTCCTGTGGCACAGTCCTTCAGCAGACTTTTTCTTGTATTCTGTGGGATATGAGACTCATGTGCTAGAAGGATGTATGGGTGTTTATACATTATCTTGCTTATTCAAAAACTAGTATTGCATGTGGTTTATTTTCTTCAATAGAAGAATATTTTATAAATTTTGGAAGACTACTTTATCCTTCATTTGAAAGAAAATGAACAAAAAACATGGTACTGTACTAAGTAGGTGTATGGACATTCATAATACCATACATTTTATATATTCCCCAGGCAGAGGTGAACCCGGAGCCACTCTGCTGATGGGCATTTCATATTTGTTTGAACACATGCAGGCATGTTCTGCAGACCAAGAAGCCAGCTTTTGTTCAGTACTTTCTGATGACCACTAGAATTATGTAGTCGAATAAGGAGCAGATTTGAACAGAATAGACGTTCATTGTCCTTGGAAATTGAAAATGTGGAAATTATTGTACACTGCCAATCATAACTGTAAAAAGCAGACAACACCCAACAGATAACAGACATTATCTACTTTACATGTGCATGGAAGAGTTCACTACAACATGTGTATTCATTCAAGTCCCACATGCATCGGCATTCTCACCCTGATTTTAGTATCTGAAATGCCCACAAACCGTTAGCAAAAAGCAGTGACGTAGCTTTTTTTTAAAGTATGAAACCCCGCCCCCTGTCTGTACACATTCGGATTGTGACTCTGACTCTGATTATGCAAAAACATACGCCATGTCACGTGGGAAATCGTTTTACAAAGAACTCGGAAACATCACATTTAAACCCTAGAATGTGCATACTTTGACCAAAATTGAATTGACTTGAACCAGTATGGAGCATATTTGAAAAGCTCCAGGATGATGTGAAAAGCTCAAAAACACAAGAAATATGTGTGTGGGCCTTTAGGAACGGGGGGCCAATCACACCAGAACCAATTAATACAATAATATTGTTGAAAAGGATAGCATATCTAGGGTGAAATATGGTGTTAGGTCTTTGATGTTATGGGATTGTTGTGCATCTATTGGTCTTGAGCCTCCAGGACGTATTGGCCAAAAACTAGTTCCCTCTGCCAGGAAACTCAAACTTGGCACAAATGCATCAACAATGTGTCCACCAATCTCATAAAACACTGTAGAAATCAACTCAGTAGTGAAACTCCTGTGAAGGGAGGGTTCACAAAATACTGTAATTAAAATTTAGCTCAGTACTTGTATTATTTATTTTTATATAGTCTTTTTCCCATCTTTATCAAGGGTAATTTTGGAGGGTAATACATAGTACTTATTCCTTATTCAAATCATATATTGGTAACTCTGTACCTCTTGACATGCTTTGCCAACTACAAACTATTAACTGAAGCGAAAAAACTGCGGCTGGGCTGTAAAACACCAGTTGGTTTATGACAAAACCTAAGGCTTATATAAACTTTAAACACGATTGGTGCAGGTTAGCCTCATGCTGATAGCTATCTGACCTACATTGTCCACCATAATTATTGTGGTTTATCAGCATGACCTTACATTCAAAATCTTATTATTAAGAGAAAAAAAATTATTATTAAAAGAAAAAAAAATATTCATAAAAAATATTTTCTCAAAAAAACATGTCACAATTATTGGCAATTTTAGAACTATTTACAAACAAAACCTACTTGAAGTATATTCCCATTAATATTTGACTTTCTTTAAGCACACCAGAGTTTCAGGAACTATTATGTGGTCATTCTCTTCCTGTTTCAATGGGGTATGAATGCATATAGTCGTCTGTCGTGTCCAACCGACGATGACAATCCTTCCTCTGCTATTTGTGAGTCTTCATGTGACAGTGGAGCCCAATCCTTTATCCACACTGTCTGTCACAAATAGAGCAGGTGAAAGCACTGACTGGAAGTATGGATATGGTTCTGGCTTCATGTTTCTTTAGACATTTTTGGGCCACTGACCACTTTGGTCCTCCTCGAGTCTCTGCACTCCTTGGTGGCAGAGCTGTTGCCAGATGGCATGCTGAGCGGCAGTGTCCTCCAGTTGAGTAGGGTTCAGGCCGCACTTCTTCATGGCCGTCTTTAGTTGGTTTCTACATCGTTTCTTCTGGCCCCCTGCTGAGCGACGACCAAGGTGTAACTAGCCATATAGCACTTTACGCAGTAGGCTTTCCTTTGCCATCCTAATGACATGACCAAGCCAGCGGAGTTGGTGCTGGGTGATGGTAGCCTCCATACTAACGCAGTTGGTCTTGCAGAGTATTTCAGTGTGGGGCACTTGGTCACACCAGGTTATCCCCAGGATGCACTGTAGGCACCTGTTGTGAAAGGCTTCAAGTATCCTGAGGTGGTGACTGTAGAGGGTCCATGCCTCACAGCTGTAGAGGAGGGTGGTGATGATGAATGCCAGATAAACTGATGTTTTGGTGTGGAGGTTGAGGTTTTTGTTTTGAGAGACCCTTCTCCTGAGCCTGCCAAATGACAATGATGCCTGTTTGATCCAGTTTTGTATCTCTCGTTCGATGCTGCAGTCATCGGAGAGGAAGCTGCCCAGGTATTTGAAAGAGTCCACTATTGCTCGTGGCTTATTGGAGATGGTGAAGTTTGGTGGATGAGATGGGGGAGTAGATGCCCACTCGTATATGTGACAGGTGCTGGTAAAATGGTCCACAAGTAGCACGGGACATTTTTCAGATTTTTATAGTTTATGAAAGTACAGATCCTGAGTTTTCAAATTATGTATCATACACTGCAATATGCAAATATTTGAAGAATATATGCTTCTTTCAATGTTGGTACACCTTAAAACACTTTCAGAAAACTGTGAGAAAATGGCTCAAAGATTTTCAAAGATTCACACCTCAGGCTGGCAAACTTAATGGGCGTGAATAGTAGCTGGCTAACACCACCCATTGAAAATCTATGGGGTGAGCTGAAGAGGAGAGTCCACACATGAGGAAAAGGGACTATATGGATAGATTCTGTAGGGAGGAATGGTCTCAAATCCCTTGCTATGTGTTCTCCAACCTCATCAAATATTACAGGAGAAAACTCAGTGCTGTTATCGTTGCAAAGGGAGGGTGCACAATGTACTAAATGCAGGGATGCCAATAATTGTAACACACGTCTTACAATTAACCTATATAATTTTTCTGAGCATAGAAGACATTTGATAAAACTGAATTTAATCCTGTACTTTTTTCTCATATTAATTGAGGTTGCCAATGGGCACTACAATGGTGGGCACTACAATGTGGTGACTCATGTAGCAGTTTTAAATACTAATTGTAAATGGCCTTTTATGATATGAGACACAGGTCATCTTACTTGGGGGAAGTGGGGGAAGGCTGATTTATCTCAGGCTAAGGTATGGTTTCCATTTCCTTCCGACATGGTGCAGGGTCACTGTGTGCTTCCTGACTAGTACAGATGTGGTGAAATACCTGTGCTGAATTTTGTCTTCTAACCTACTTTCTTTTTCCCGTAAGACCTGTGAAACATACAGACATCCATGCACATTACCAGAAAACCCACAGATATCCCAGGTCATTCCAAGCAAGGTGGTTCTGCCACCTGTATGTGCAACTTAATTCTTAGCCTACTTATAGGACAGTAGATACACTACAGTACACATCACTACATTTAAATTAGTTTCACCATAAATAAAATGTACAAGTACAAGTTTGAAGGCAATGTTTACATTTAAAGCTAGAGTATGCAGTTTTTCCCCACATTTGTTGTCACAACATCTCTTGGCCCTGCCCACAGAGAAAGAGACACACCCCCACCCCAAAGACCTCACAGAAAGTCTGCTAGATACGATTTCAGGATTACAGATTGGCATTGCTAACATTACAGTACAAATGTAATCTAAAATTCCAGGTAAAACAACAAAATCTTTTCTGTTGTTGCATAACACTGAGTTTGTGTAGCGTTAGTCTGAACCAGGCATTATCTGGCTACAGCTGGTAGCTACGCTTTGGTAACTTATAGCCGCGTAGCCAGTTTGAGCTAATGTTACTATTCATTATAGGTAATTACAGTTGTCTGGCAACCAGAAAGTCCATTCATGTTGAATGTTGAAACCTACCTGTCCAGTCTGTCTTTAAACCAATTTGTTCCTGAAAATCTCACCACCTTCTGAAATTAGCACCTATGCTTACTCCAGTTTTCGAGCAAACATTATCCAATTCCCTTTTATTTTTCTTTCCGTGAAATAGCGCCGGTGTAACGGGTCGCTGTGAAATGTCTAGCTGGTGAACTGGCTACTGGCAAGGTCAATCTCACAGTTGATTGGTCCGTGATGTGGTCATGGTCATAAGCTACTGTTTTGAAAACTTTCGGAGCAAATTGCTGGTTTTAGAATGCATAATTTGAGGGTATAAACAAATGGTGTTTATGGTGCTGAATTTCTCTCAGAACAGTTCTTTCTATGATTGCTACCAACTAAACATGACCGTTCCCCAATATATATATAAAAAAGTCACATACTCTAGCTTTAACTTCAAACTTTTAAAGGGATTGCCAACTCTGCTGAAAAAGTTGTTTTCTTTATATGACATTACTCCTCGTTATTAAAATAATCATCCACCAAGATTTCAGCCTTTAAAAACGTCTACTGAAAAAAAGAAGATTGAAAAGCGTCACTTTCTGCCGACTATAGAGTTCTCAGGACTGGGTGGGCATGAAAGCTATTTAATTTTCAGGCCATGCCGAAGAGCCTCTAGGCAAGTTAAGTTTCTTTTGCCATGACATTTGTGAAAGACAAACCAGAGGAAAGCGCATATCCAACAAGAAAGTTGTTTACTGTTGTTGCCTGCCATAGCGTCCCTCGCTGCAATGCTCTGTTGAAGGGGAGGCCGTAAAGAATTTGATGACGTCCTGAAATCTGTTTTAATCCCGCCTGCTCAAAACCTTGCCTGATCAATTACAGGCAATGGTGAAAAGAAAGGAGGGCATATCTTAACTTAGGCACATCACTTAGTACTGACATTTGGGTTATGTTTTTTCCACCCCAGGATGACAACAATTAACCATTCAAAAGCTGAATCATCCATTTGAGTTGGCAGTCCCTTTGAGTTGGCAGTAGGACATGACCTGCCACCTAATCATCCCCCAGTTTAATTGGTTAAATCATTTTCTCCCACTCCACCCCAACTGATGTGTGGTGAGCATTCCGGCGCAAAATGACTGATGTGCATCACCCCCAGCATGTGGGTGCTACACATTGGTGGTGGTTGAGGAGAGTGCAATGAAAGCACTATATGCAGTAAATGCAGGCCATTGTTGTTTTTGTTTTGTTTTAGTTTTTTTTTCCCCTTTCACCTAAAATTCCCGTGAGCTGGTTTGGCCTAGAATCACCAAACTTGGCAGGCTTGTTGGGATTGCCAAACTCTTGCATCCTCTACATTATGACGCAGATTGAACACCTGGTGGTGCTGTAGTGCATGTGACAAAATTTTGACATTGACATGCCCACTGCTGATGCCCTGTTTCACATAGTCACAAAATTTGGTATACAGGTCCCTTTGCTCATGCCGAACAAATTTGCCTCAAGGACCCATAAAGTCCGCCATATTGGATTTTCCGCTAATTAGTATTTTTTGTAAAACACTTAAAATGCTACTCCTCCTACAAAATTTGAGCAATTTGCACAAAACTTGGTGAGTGCACTCAGCTCACGGGCCTTCCTTTATGCATTACTTTTTATTTTACTCAAGAAATGGCCAAATAACGAGCCAATTAATTTTTCAGTGGGTGTGGCTTATCACAAAAATGCTAATAATTCTAAAACCATTTGACAGAATGTTATAAAATCTGCCAGGTCTCTTTACAGTAAGATCCGGACTTGAACTCTGCAGTTGCAACCAAATAAATCTACGTGGTGGTGCTATAGAGATCCAAATATAAAAAAATATTTAAAAATTCACTAAAACTTTGGTTTAAATGTACTCATGCATTGCTTCTCTCTGTTTTTCCTTAACCGCTTGGCCGATTCTTATGAAACTTGGCAAATAGTTATACGTTGTCACCTTACAAGCCCTCGCCAAATTTGGTGGCGATAGGCCAGTTGGTGGCGCTGTAGTGCATGTGACAAAATCTTGACATTGACACGCCCACTGCCGACCCCCCGTTTGACCTAGAGTCACAAAATGTGGTATACAGGTCCCTCTCCTCATGATGAACAAATTTGCCTCTAGGAACCATAAATTCAGCCATATTGGATTTTGTCCATGTCAAAAAATGAGAAGCCAATGAATTTAGCATTGGGCGTGGCTTATCATAAAAATGCTAGTAATTCTAAAACCATTTGACATACAGTTCTGAAACTTAGTGGATTGATTGAGAGTTATATCAAGACTTGAGCCCTGCGGTTTTAACCCAATCAATCTACGTGGTGGTGCTATAGAAATACATATGTTGGGATGGCAGGTATGCCATCCGCCAAGTACACTATTTATGCTTAACGGGCTGTCTACCTACCATACCAACTGTGAAAGTTCCTGTAGCTTAGTGGTTAAGGCATTGAACTACTGTGTAGTAGGTTGGTGGTTCAATCCCCACCTGTTCCTAACATTTTCTTTGAGGCACACAATGTGCACTTCATGCTAAGAATTTGATTCCTGATTGGCACAAATGGCTAAGTTAAAGGTTGTATCAGCGATTTTGGGTGACGTCACTTCTGAAGCGAAATCCCAAACAAACAGAGCCAGCTCCAGCTCAGAGCCAATTATGTTATGTTTTAAAAAATAGTGTTCAAGCATCCAGAATTATAACCACGTTAATAACGTTTGTAAGAAACCAAACCGTTTGTAAATCCGTCAAGATTTCAGCGAGATTAAGAGTATTAGCGTATTAGTATCACCCACCCCTTGTCGGTGATTGGTTGGAATACTGTTTATTTTGGTTTTGAGTGGTTGGTAGTACCATTTGTTTTTGTGTACGATCTCGGAGCATAGGCTGCCTACAGAGACGCGGTTTTTTGACTGCCTGCTTATGGGGCGGGCAGCTAGCGGATCGTGAGGAAAAATCAGATGAATGTGATCATTCATGTTTCGACCCAAAATCGCTGATACAACCTTTAATGATTGGCAAAATGCTATGCTTCTTTTAATGTTGTTTTCACATGAAAAAACACCTTTTTATTGCAAAGGTTAAGAAATTTAACAGTATTAACTGTTCACTGTTTCACTTGTACTTAAAAGACGTAAAAGGCCGCCGACATGGCCCAGTAGCTTACGATACTACCGACCAACAAAAGATTTACTGCAGGTCACGTTTACGCAGTTGGCTAAAGGAACAAGTATCCATGTGTTAGACACAGAAAATAAGGTTTTTACGCAAAATATGATCTGGTACAGAGCGCGTTGTTGCAATAATGTAAAAAATCTATTAATAACTGTGCCATTGGCTACATGTTTTGAACTAACATTTATTTTCAAATGTCATCACTCGTCTCAATCTCACACAAAAGCCAACAAAAACATCCGTCTGTGTAGGCCTACCTATGTTGTCCTGTTGCACTTTAGCGGGCAAGATTCCTTGATTAATTTGCGACAAAGAGGATGTGCACTTCAGCTGTGTTCGGGTTACGGTTTTCACACATGACACAATGTCACCATAAAAATGAAAAAAAAAAAAAAGTTGGCTACTAGGAAAATTAGGAATTTACGATAATATGTGAGCCCTTAAGGGATCGGGTTTAGATACCATCAACACTGGCAAAAGCCCTGATTAGAAACAAATATTTGCTTTTTGGGTCAACCCTGTCTAGAGTTGTGTACCATTTTGCAGTCTCTGTGTTTGACAAATGCTGCTCATGCCGCTTATTATTAGCAGTTTATTGCTGATTCTGATGCTTCTTGTTGTTAATTTGTCTGATTTGTGATTTCTATCCCTCTTATCTTGCATATTTATCTTCCACTATGAATGTCCAGTATATTGCAATGTTCAACAGTCTAAATTAATATTGGTTTACTGAAAGCTTGGTTTACTGAAAGATCTGTTCATTTTTTATTTAGCTACCACAAATAAAATGAAAACATGTTAATATGTTTTATTCCTTCATAGCACATTAATGAGCTCCATGTCCCTCGAGGATTCGTTCATGACCAAACTTAACACCTATGGCCAATCTGTTCTCAGCATTAGGGATAGCCACTTCCTCCCAATTAGGATATGTTTGTACTATATATTCACATTGTGAACACAATTGAAAACTATTTACTGCACATTCTAACTTTTTAGCTAGCTAATAATTTCCCATTCCTGTTATGAGGGCCCTCTTGGATGGAGCACTAGCCTTTGGTTCACTAGAGTGCCCCAAGAATCAAATGCTGACTGTGCCAGTACTAACTGTAACCAATAGTCTGCACAATGAACCGTCGCACTGCCAGTCTGTATGCCAGATTGAAAAAAAGCCGCAGTTAGCTGCAGACCTAAGGATATTGCAGTGAAATAACAGGCTAACAATTGTCACTGGGCCCAGACCATAGAGTGCATCACATACTGCAACCAAAATGTTAACAGAATGAGCCACTCTCAAGCCCCTATGGATGTAATTTTATGAAACTGGATTTATAATACTGTAGATATTTTATGAAATGGGTTACACAACAATTTACATGCATTTATTTTTCTAAAATATAATGTTAAACGCTTCTCATTGGAAAATAAAAAATAATAAGTTATTTGTCTAAACAAAGCATACTATCTGTTCATCAATATATAATATTTAGATATCTGTCTTTTATCAAAACCAGGCCGTTTTTGCTGGTCAGTTTCCGCTGCTGGCTTAAGCTCAGCTGTGTCTATTTTATCAGGAAAACATAAACACTGTTTTCCTAGAAAAGCATTTTGCAATGGCAATACAAATAAGGAATAAATATAGAATGATGCTGCTGATCTATCTAGATAGCCATTCTATAAATGGCTAATCTCTTGATCACACACACTCAGCTGTGAAGCCCATGGCTCTTACTTCAAAATAGGTCAGACTTTAAGAATGTACCAGCAAGTAAAATGCATTGTGCTTATTAATAGCTATCTCAAGCATTCACAAGTAGAGCTGTGTTGAGTTAGTTGAAAATTGAAGGTGCTATAGAACATTTTCTATGGAACTGTATGTTAGTTCATATGATTCCATAGAATAGACTAGTCATCTGTAGTTCTTTGGAAGAATTACTGCGGTGTATTGTTGGGTCTTCTTCGAAATAGTTATAGAGGTTTTAAGGAAGTCACACAGATGTGGAACTATTCAACCACCCACTTTGTGCGAGTTTACCAGTGAATATATTTTAAAACACTACTCGTATATGGGTCCATTTAGTTCTTAACACGTCTTAACATTCGTACGAGGGATTTTTTAAATAAATATTTGGATTCAGTTAATACAGTAAATGTGTTTTTACATAACTGTAGCTGTACCAGTGCTATTTGTAACAGCAACTTTCTACAGCACAGTGTTTGGTCTGCGTAGTTGAACACTTCCTATGCTGATAAATATAACTTGTGACTTTCGTGCCTCACAGTTTGTGTTTGATTTCTAATATGGAGTAAAAGCATTTTCAGCTGTGTTGATAAGATCCAGCTTATTACCATATCAAAACGTAGAATACTTTTATAGGAAATGCTTTTCTTTGCTGTTCTGTCAAGCCAAGTAGCTCCACTGTTTGTGGTTCTGTCCTGGCTGACATTTAAAAAGGTGTTGTTTGAACAGTTTATGCATTTGTGTTTCAATGCTCAGTAAGTGAGGGCTTCTTTTGTGAAGAAGAAGTGCTCGGCTCTTTTTTGATTAAAGCTGCTCTCTTTGTGGTTCTGAGAACTTTGATAAATTGTTAACATTTACATCAGTTACCTTACATTCTGAGAATCTTTTTTTATCGCTTAAGATTTGAACTATTCCGGTCTACCCTCCTTGTTATGGGTGTCAATCTGGTGCAAACTTGTGCAGATCTGACATGTGACTGTTTTTAGTGAAAATTATGCATAAACATTGAGGATAGTGCATTAGCACAATAGATTATTACTACAATTAAATGTAAAACTCTAATTAATTTCAAACTCTATAGCAGAGAACTTCATTGTTTCGACACAATAATTAGGCGTGGTCGTGAAACCACACCTATATTATTATTCTGCCGATTTTTGAGAACCTCTCTCCTCCTACACCATTCACACCATTGACACCATTCATACCTCATTTTATACCTCTTTATACCTTCATACACCCTCCAGGTTGCTATTACTTTTTACCTTTATACCATATAGACCTTTTCAGATAATTGACAATTATCGGCTCAGATAATTATCGCCAAAAAAATTAATGGGAGCCAATGGGCACGTTTTTAAAACCGATGCAATACAATATGGATGCTGTAACATATTACACTGCTTATGACATCACAATGCCTTCCTCTACAACACTGTTATGACCCAACAATACTATCCCAGATGATTTGACATTGGTCGCATTAAGTAACTGAAGCTAAGTTAGCTCATGGTGAGAATGCTGTGTGAGCACCGAGCGGATTTTTGAATCACTCAATGTTCTGCTCTACGTGAGCACTGAGCAACTGTCAACAACCATCTGAGTTTGGAAAAATGGTGACGAGAAATTCCATAGCTAACAACGTAGCCTACTTCCATCTCAGTATAACCTTATCCATTTAGATATTCGTTTAGCTATTTCACCCCCTCGCGTATGCAATCGCCACACTCCCCCTGCCATGAAAGTTAGCAATGCTGGGTTAGCTAGCTAGCAAGCTAACAATAGCTCACGGCAAGTCGTTTTAACATTTAGCTAGTAAGCTAACTGTGATTGCCTAGCTAGCGTTACTAGCCAGCTTCTCCAACTAGCTAGGTCCTAAGCTAACGTTAATTTAACTAGAACAGACATCAGCTAGCCATAGACTGTAACTGGTGGGTAGGCCTATAAAAAATGTTTTATAAGAGGACAGGTTCAGGTGGGTATTAGGAACAATAGCCTAATGTTATTAGGCTAAGGTATTTGGTTGTTTAGGCCTATATACGGTCTATGGAACAAGTAAAACCTGGACATTTCTACACCTAGATAATTTTTTTCGGTCACAAAAATTAATAAAATGTGCGGGGAATGGAGCCAACGTGTTAGCAGTATGTTTGTACTGACTCAATACGGGAATGTTTAAAATAAAACAAATAATTTATCAGAAAAGAAAAGAAGTTGAACAAATACATAATGCAGGTGGTTGTTTTTCTCACCCACATTTGTGCAAGAGTACCTAAGGTAAGCATGGAAATATTGTGGAAATTGTGTTTCAGATATATTGTCTCCTTCTAGTGTCTAGTGTTAACATAAACTTTAATGGTTGATGTATTTCCTGCATGTGTTCAAAGATTAGCATGTTATTAATCTATGGACTGTTCAGCAGAGAAAATCTAAAAGCAATAGATTCCTTTATTATATTGTAATTAAATTGTTAGATTAATTTTGCGGTTCCTTGTGCAAAATTCAGGATATAAATAATGTGATGGTGTTGTTCACAGATGTAGTAGAATTAGAAGATTTACATATGCCTGTATACCCTGTGAGATCCATATTTGAATGCTAACAATAGGCAGTAAAAGTAAAAAGAAAAAAAAGGCATTTCAGAGTTGATATGCATCTTATAATTTCTAAATGAGTAAAATATTCCATTTTAAAAAATGTGAAGCACTCCAGCAGTCAGTGTGGGACTAAAGGTTGTGTTTTTCCAGTACAGCTCAGGATGCTTTACAGTAAAGCATTGCTGCAACACCTACATCTTGAGCACAATGAACCTACTCCTTCCATGCACTGGAAACATGGCCTGGTAGGCGGCTCACTTGGTGCAGCTACTTCTGCAACTCTGGTCTGAACAGCTTCCTGTTCAAGCAAATACGACAAAAGTTCACTGCACTGATGTTTTTTTTACGAGAAGAACCCTTTCCCACTTTACCTCCAACTGTGATTTGACACAAATAGTGATGTCCATTTATGTTCTCAAAATTTAATCCTATCCTCTTAGTCTTTCTCAATGAAGGCTAGAGTGACAAAAATATATATGGACTACATCACGATTGTAGGATGCTTTCTAGTTTCAATGATCAATGAAACTGATTAGTTTGTATGCACATGCATATGTATTTACATATGCATATGTATTACAATTAATTGAGTAGAGCATTTTTTGTCAGTTCTCAGGTGGTTTGGATGTGTTTTGTCTTCAGATTAAATGTATCCAAATGAAGCAGCATGTTCATATTAGTGTGGTTTGTGAAAAGACAATAAAGAACTAGAAAATAAAAATGTTAAATATGCACTTTGGAAATAAGTTTGGTTGGACATAATTAAAGTACACTGTAAAAGGCCATGTCAAGAGCTCTTGATAAATGCTTAGCATATACCAGGGGTGTCAAGATCCGGTCCTGGAGGGCCGCAGTGTCTGCTGGTTTTTGGTGCGTTTAAGCACAAGTGATTAATTTAAGTCACTAATTGGCTAAGAAGTCCACACACCTTGTTCTCAATGCTTTAACTGGGTGCTGATTGAAAGGAAACCACAAATACCTGTAGACCTGCGGCCCTCCAGGACTGGAGTTTGACACCCCTGGCATATACAGTCAAGCCGGAAAGTCTGCACACTCCTTTCACCTTCTCCACATTTTATTACGTTACAGACTTATACTACAATAGATTGAGTTCATTTTTTGCCTCAAACATCAACACACAATAGCCAATAATGACGAAGTGAAAACAGGTTTTTTAAAAATATGCAATTTTATTTTACTGACAAAAATAGGTTATTTAGGGGTTACATATCTGTACACACCCTTAGCCTAATACTTGGTTGCTGCACCTTTGGCAGTGATTACAGCTTCAAGGCGTCTTGGGAAAGAAGCTACGAGCTTGGCACACTTGTTTCTGGACATTTTTGCCCATTCCTCTTGGCATATCCTTGCAAGCTCCGTCAGGTTGGATGGGGAGCGTCGGTACACAGCCATTTTCAGCTCTTTCCACAGATGTTCAATTGGATTCAGGTCTGGGCTCTGGCTGGGCCACTTAAGGACATGCAGACTTTCTCCGAAGCCACTCCTTTGTTCTCTTGGCTGTGTGCTTCGGGTCGTTGTCATGTTGGAAGGTAAACCTTCGCCCCAGTCTGAGGTCCGGAGCGCTCTGGAGCAGGTTTTCTTCAAAGATCTCGGTGTACTTAGCTGCATTCATCTTTCCCTCTATCAGGACTAGTCGCCCCGTTCCCGCTGCTGAAAAACATCCCCACATCATGATGCTGCCACCGCCATGCTTCACTGTATGGATGGTATTAGCCAGGTGATGAGCGGTGCCTGGTTTCCTCCAGACGTGACGCTTGGGATTCAGGCCAAAAAGTTAAATCTTGGTTTCATCAGACCAGAGAATCTTGATTCTCATGGTTTGAGAGTCCTCTAGGTGCCTTTTTGGCAAACTCCAAGCGGGCTGTGATGTGCCTTTTACTAAGGAGGGGCTTCTGTCTGGCCACTCTACCATAAAGGCCTGATTGGTGGAGTGCTGCCTGGATGGTTGATCGTCTGAAAGGTTCTCCCATCTCCACAAGGATACGCTGGAGCTCTGTCAGAGTGACCCTCGGGTTCCTGCTCACCTCCCTGGCCAAGGCCCGTCTTTCCCGATTGCTCAGTTTGGCCGGGCGGCCAGGTCTAGGAAGATTCTTGGTGGTTCCAAACTTCTTTCATTTACGAATGATGGTGGCCACTGTGCTCTTTGGGACCTGTAAAGCTGCAGAGATTTTTCCGTACCCTTCTCCAGATCTATGCCTTGACACAATCCTGTTTCTGAGGTCTGCAGATAATTCCTTTGACCCCCATGGCTTGGAGTTTGCTCTGTCATGCACTGTCAACTTTTGGTGTACATTGATTCAAATATAGTGATTGAGAATAGTGCCATTTACTGATAGTGACAGAAGCTGCCCACCACTGGTCTTGTATCTGATTGTCCATGAGCTACAGAAGTATTACATTGATTTTAATGAATACCATTTCCGATATTTGTTTCTGAACACAAAACATATTATGTCCAAATTCCACCAATTTGGCACTGTTGGTGTGCTGTATAGTGTGAAGAAGTAGAATTTCCAAATTTATACAAAACTGATTTTGTGCAAAATGCATAAACTAGCTTGGAATGTCACACACAGTATGGAGGATGAACTTGTTGATTTGACAGTGTTTGAAACTTGATGGTTTTACAATGCCTGAGTGTTCTGACAAATTAATTAATTAGAGGGCCAAGCACAAAAGGTGCAAGGTGCATTGTGGTTCTTGGTTTTTCATAGAAGGTGACTCCAAACGGCGATTGAGTGATGTTGGCCTTGATTTTGGCCTTAGTGGCACCACAGTAAATGGTTGACAATGCAAACTTTCAACCTAGCATAAAAATGATTTTTTCCTAGATTCCTCTCCTCTCAAAGAACAAAATCATCCCTATCCCGAAAAGGTGCGTGTGGTCGGATTTTCCTCCATTTTGAATTTTTAAAAAAACCTTACAAATCTATCTCCGAGACGCTTTGACTGATATGCATGAAACTTGAATATAGCATCTAACCATGAATATCTAAAAACCCAGTATAAAGAAAGCTGCTATGCTTAAAACCATGCTTAGAGAAAGCCAATTAATTTTCATGTGGGCGTGGCTTTTTACCAAAAAGCTAATAAATCTCAAACAGTATTACATAAAGTGATGATCCTTGGTGTATGTATTGTATGTATTGTATGTAACTCCATCCTGAGGAAACCCCTAAAGAATTGGCCCAATTAAACCACAGGATAGTGCTATAAAGCTCAACCATTTTTTTAAATTCACTAAAAATCTATTTTTTAAAGACATTTTATACTTGCTAAGCTGTCTAAACACCTCATCAGGAATATGCATTATGTATGTTTTTTGCATGTGCACATGTCTTTGTGTCTTTTGAGTGCTTGGCCCCATCAATTGCTGCTTGCAGCTACATGTATAACTTGCACCTGGATTGTTATGCTTTCTTAGTATACTATCAGGCATTGTGGCAGTGTAATGTGTGTTTGGTGTTGGATCTTACAGTATGTCTGGTGTTAAATATATAAAGCACTCAGAAACATGGATGTTGGTCCTAGATGGCGAGAACCTTATCAGACTGTGCTATTATACAATCTAAATGTCAACTGAGTTGTGCATTTGAAAAAGAACTTTGAGATTAGAAAAAAAAGGGTGCTTCAAGTTTCAGACACTATGGGTTAGGTCTTTGTACATCAAACACTGTGGATGCAAAATTCCAGTAGGTTGTGTGTGAGCACTCAAGAAATGCCTTGCTAATGACTTGGGCAAGGTCTGTGTGGAAACATCTTTTCATAGTCTGTTATACTCATTACATTACTGTGTCTGTGATCTCAGAGTTTCTGTGACTTGTACCTCTCCAGTAATACAGTGGGGGCAGAAGGGAAGCAGGTGGTCTACACTTCGGGTAATCTTTACACACGCAGGAAATGACACCCACAGTGATGGCATTCCTTTGTGAAACAGCTCATTTTGATAAATACGACTTTGCCATGTCAACTCATGCTTTATGCTTTCAGTATGTGGAATTCACACTTCATCTCTCAAACAAAGATGTCATGGAGATTTTGAAATATCTACAGTCCCCTCCAAGATTATTCACACTGTATGTCATACATACTTGTACTGAGCTGTGCTTTAATCAAGCATGTGGAAAATATTCCACTTTAATTAAATGAAATCAAACAAAATAACACTTTTCTCAAGTTACAAATTTTTTTGTCACATATAATCACACCTCTCTTGCACCTTCACATAACAAGGATAAAAGTGCTGAGTCTGTCTTCTATAATGTTTTACAAGATTGGTGAACATATTGGGTGGGGGGCACTTTGACCATTCCTCCATACAGAATCTTTCAATATCCTTTTGATCCTTCCTTCTATACTTGTGGACTGCTCTCTTCAGTTCAAAGTCCACAGATTTTTGATTGGGTTCAAGTACAGGGTTCAAGGATAGTGTTCTGGGTTGCATGCAAGTGTGAAGGCATGCTCTGTGGAAGGTGGGCCTGCCTAACTGTTCCGCTAAAAGTGAAATTATCTTTAGTGGTTAGCGCAGACACCTCTCTCCCCAGAGACCTGAGTTCAAGTCTCACCAGATCCCTGCTTTATATACTGTACATATAGGGGTCAATTTACTAAAGGTTTGCATGTACAAAAGCCTGTGTAAAACTGTAACCACCTGCAAAAAATCATCCGAGGTGATCAACTAATGAGGTGGAAAGATGATTGTGTGTGCTAAAATTTAAATATACATTGATTTCTCATTTTTGCGGGTTACCCTGAATGAATATGCAAAAGTGAGCGACCGTATATTATTTTGCGAAATAGTGGGAGGTGGTCATGCAAATAGATTACTTTAGCATGTGTAAAGTGATTTACTAAGCCCGAAAGGAAGTTTGGGAAAGGTATTTGCAGGTGCAACAAACTGAGCTGCAAAGAAGCTAGCAACAGTTGCTACTCAGAAAATCGTTCTTCAGAATCAAATCATTCAAAAATTGGTTCAAAAGTTTCAAACGTACGGTTCCGGATGTCGTGATTTTGTACATCGGCATAATCCGCGTTGTTTGCATTTGTTTCGTGTGCTTTTGAGACCCCTTTCGCCATGCAATGGGAGTGAATGGTGAGAGAAAAAACATCATTCTTCGTTGGCCAGTTTCTGACCACTGGAGCAAGTGATGAAGGTGAAAGATTTTTTATTGAACTCTATGGAAAAAGAAGTCAGGAGAAACAACCCTTCAAGTGATCTATCCATATCTACTGCATATCTGGCAGCAGAGTGATGGTTTGAGGCTCGTTTGATACCTCAGACCCTTGATGACTTACAGCCATTGAGCCAACCATTGGTTCCATACCATTCCTGTGTAATTTACAGATTAATCTAGTCCCATAGAGATCCATTTAAATGCAGAGAGGGTATAGTATCGTTTGTAAGAGTCAAGGGGCTCTATCTTGGCAATCTTAGCGCTTCGTCTGAGCGCATGGCATTAAGTGTATTCAGAACGTGTCCAAGGCCAGTTTTGCTATTTTAACGGCATGTTTTTTGGGCACTAAGCATGGCGCAATGTGCAAATGGGCTGAACCTAGTCTCTTCATTAATTATAGGTGTGTCTTGGGCGTGACATGCAATAAACCAATCAAAATCTCATATCCCATTCCCTTTAAAAGCCTGCTTTTCCACCTTGGCAGATTGCTTATGATGGCAAAACAGACATGCTCGTGCGTGTTTAGTGCGATCAAGGAATAGGCTATATGGATCAATAGTAGCCTATGATCAATATTATTCGGACTAACCTTTATGAGTTCCCGGTAATTCCTGACAGTGCTGTTTACAAAATATATGCGGTTTAATTTTGTTAAAAGCACCTGCAACAGCTGAGAATAAGCGACCAATGACTTCCGTCTCACCTTAGAAAACGCCAAAGTAGCCTGCTTGTTTAACGAATTTCGTTTGATTATGCAATTAACTCATGTTCAAGCTTCATCCGAAGTTCATTAGGCTACCTGCATTATAATTTTGATTAATAACATAAATAACGTTATTTTACCTTAATGATGACACTAAATACAATAAAGCTGTCACGTTGGCAACCCATAGGTTCAGCAAATTTTCCCTTGTTTTAGAATGTCCTGCTTATGGAAATGTGACCAACCTGTTTTACTGGTAGCATAATGCTTTAAAACGATCCACTTTCCCAGGAAGACCGTGAAAAGTGCAATTTACAGCAGGGGAAACAGACCTGCTCCTGTAAAGCGCACATGCAGATAATGGCATTAAAATTCATTGTAAATTAATTGTGTAACATGCTGCAAATGTGGTTTCGTTTCTAATTACACGCTTAGTTCTTTAAAATCTTTTGTTCCGTTATGGAATAACAGGTGAAATCAGCGGGTTTTAATAAGCTGAGTATGGAAACCTTATCACTAATTTTAAAAAATATAGGACGAAAAATAGCTAAGGTTACAATTCAGTTAACATGGTGACATTTTTAACCATAGGCTATCGAAAAAACATTATGCACAGCGAATCCGCTGTAGCCTAGGCTATTTGAAAAACAATAAATGCAATACTCACTGGACAAGGTTTTGAACTTTTTTCTGTCACAACCATTCTACTTACAGGGTGTATTCCTAGATAAACAGAGCTGTATTGTAATGACATCTGAAGCGCATTTTCAGAACTCAAATGTCCATCTATTGCAGTGCGTGAGTTTTCCATTGAATTAGCGCATTAGGCTTGATATAAGTGTTATTTTTGAATGGATAGCCATTGTCCCGTACCATGGCCTGGATGTTGGAGTGAGCTGAGGGACAGGTATGTGGTCTTTGACCTATGGACCCTTTTATTATACATTTTTTGATATAGCCTACACAATAATATTTCACATCTAATCTGTAATCTTGATATTTTAGTCATGCTTGTGCACACCCCTGTGTAATAATAATAATAACTTGCATTTATATAGCGCCTTTCTCGATACTCAAAGCGCTTACAGTGATGAGGGGGAAACTCGCCTCTACCACCACCAATGTGTAGCACCCACCTGGGTGATGCAGCGGCAGACTGGAGGGTGTACACGCGTTCTGCACACGCCTATGTAGACGCACTTATATGCGCCGTTAAAATAACATGTAAACAACTGCGACATGACTTTAGACCAGGTTTCTGGTGGTTCTAGCGCAAGCGCCTTCTGCTGGCTCAAGATAGCAATATGCCAAAAATAATCCTGGCCTTGAGACTGAAGCGTGAGGGTAGGACCCGAAATGCACGACTCAGAAGCAGTGGTTGCAGATAAAGTCCCGTGAGGGCTTTTAATGAGGAATGTCCAATGAGCGTGGTCAAAAAGCAAGCAAAGTTCTTACACAACAAATCCAGCCAAAACCAATGTACAGTACCCAGGGAGAAGGCAGTCTCGGAATCGGTACACCATGCAAAAGTCCAGTAACCAGAGTAGCTGTCAGCGGGGCAGAAGTACACGCAGACGGTAGGCAATACAAGAGTCAAGACCGAAGTCCGCTCCGCGGGGCAAAAGTACAAAAGACAGCAGGCAAAAACTTGCGGTACAGGCAGGCAGTGGTAAACAAAACAGAGGTCAGTAACAATGGTCAATAACAGGCTTGGATCATAACAAAAAGGCAGGCTTGGAAAAACCGCTCAAAAGTGCACTGACAAACAGGAGGCAACAATTTTGCGAAGACACGACATGAACACTGAGCTTATATGCAGGTGTAGACAGGTGCAGACACTTAGCTTGAGAGCAGCATGCGAATGGAAATCAGGTGTGGAAGGCTGACAAGGTAACAAGATAATTAGTAATCCTTAGTAATAAACCTATCCTGACCTAGCGTTAGTAAATTAGTAAATGACATGCACGAGAAACGTAAGGTAAACGTGAACACATGGTTAGAGAGTTAGTATTACCCAATCCTGATCTAAAGTTAGTAGATTAGTAAACTAGACACGGGAGAATGAAACAATGAGGGAAGCGTGAGCGACAGCAAGAGAGATAGAGAAAGCATGAACGCAAGGCTCCGGAAAACACGGAAATGTGTATGCTAACAATGAACGGGAAACGTAACATGAATCAAATATAAAACGTGACATGACAAGACTACAAAATAAATCGTAACAATAATCAAACATGAAACGTGACATGACATGAAAATGAAACGTAACAAGAATTAAACATAAAACGTGGCGTGACTAGACTAAATATAATATGTGACATTACAAGAAATCTAACTAATACAGAAATGAAACATAAAACATGACATCGTGACAGGCCTCTCCTCATCATAAGACCAACACACCCAGTTCACTTGCAACGGGCGCAAGAATACATGGTAGTTAAAGGACGTGAACGCAAGGCGTTATAATGAACCATGCGCCGGGTGTTAAGATAGCAAAGTTAGTGCCGCTTAGTGCCGGGTGTAAGATAGGGCCCAAGATATCAAGTGTCCTTTGATATCCTTTTATACCCAGTCATGATAGCATCACCTGTTTACCTGTGGGATGTTCCAAACAGGTATTTTTTGAACTTCCCAGTCTTTTTTTTGCCCCTGTCCCAACTTTTTTGGAACATGTTGCAGTCATCAAATTAAAAATGGGCGTATATTTACAAAAATCAATAAAGTTGATAAGGTAAAAGATTAAATATCTTTTCTTTCTACTGTTTTCAATTAAATATATGTAAAAGAGAATTTACAAATCACTGCTTTCTGCTTTTATATGCATTTTACATACTGTCCCAACTTTTTTGGAATATATACGTTTATATACGTATATACAGTTGCACTCAAAATTATTCAACCCCCTTCACTTTATGCACACTTAATTGTGTTGTAGATTTAATTTTAAACGGATAAAATTGCCATTTTCCCCATCAGTCTACACTCAATAACCCATAATGACAAAGTGAAAACATGTTTTTAGAAATCTTTGCAAATGTATTAAAAATCAAAAACTGAAATCTGGCATGTGCATAAGTATTCAAACCTTTTGCTTTAATGTATTTTTAAAGTATCATATTTCATATTTGGTCGCATATCCTTTGCATGCTGTTACTTCCTGATGTCTGTGACCCATCAACATCAAAATTCTCTCGATATCTTATTTTCAGGTACTGCTACAAGTGATACTATAACCTCTCTGCATTTGAATGGATCTATATGGGAACTGGGGGGTGAGACTAGATTCAACTGTAAATTATGCTGGTACAGTATGGAACACATGACTGGCGAAATGGCTGTAAGTCATCAAGGGTCTAAGGTATCAAACAAACCCCAAACCATCACTCTACGGCCAGATATGGAGTAGATATGGATGGATCACTTTAAGGGTTTCTTCTGCTGACTCATTTTCCTATAGAACTCTAGGGGGTTGAATAATTTTGAGTGCAACTGTATATACACTGTATATACTCCGATCAGCCACAACATTAAAACCACTGACAGGTGAAAGTGAATAACATTGATTATCTCGTTGTTATTTTGGTTCTGTACTCTAGCACTTTGAGTTTGAAAGGATCCAGTGTAATGTACAGCTAAATCTAGTCCCAACCCCCAATTCCCATAGAGATCCATTCAAATGCAGAGAAGTTATAGTATCGCTTGTAGGAGTACCAGAAAATAAGATATCAGATTTTGATATTGTTGGGTCACAGACATCAGGGAGTCATGGCATGAAAAGGATATGCGACCAAATATTAAAAATGATTACTTTATTCTACATTATGTTAAACTGTCCAATATTTATTGATGCCCAAAATGGGGGGACTATGTACAAAAGGTTCTATAATTTCTAAACGGTTAATCTGATATGGATGAAAATACCCTCAGATTAAAGCTGACAGTCTGCACTTCAAACTCATTGTCATTGTATTCTTTCAAACTCAAAGTGCTAGAGTACAGAACCAAAATAACAATGAGATAATCAATGTTATTCACTTCACCTGTCAGTGGTTTTAATGTTGTGGATGATCTGTGTATATCTACTATATACCAGTAATGTCATATAATAATTTAATTATATAATCATTTAATTTATATACAGTGTTTACAAATAGAATTATTATTAACTAGATGATGAATAATAACGATATAAACCAACAATTGTATAGGCAAATCCTATTGCTGCATCGTAATGAGGTTTTAGAACGTTACGTTCTAAGAACACACGCAAGAAGAAAAAAAGCTCACGCTGCATGGCCAATGCCTGGAATCTAGAATTTACTTGTGAAAGGGTTAAGAGGGATTGAGCCTGACAGGGTTGACTTGCGGAAGTCAGGCCTTGCGTTTTCTCAAGGCAAAACCTGCACCATTTCTGTCCAAGTGTCTACCCGCCGCCTTCACTCTGCTCCTCTCCTGCACCTGGTAGGTTGTGTTTCTCTGAAAATCAGCACACTCTGGCCCACAGCCTGAGTTTCCTTCAGGAACCACCTCATTTATTTACCCTTAGGTGTCCATGGCCAAGCTAAAAATGAAACGGCCCCAAGTAAAAGAGAAGTTTCAGTTTATTCAACATGATACAAATTTGGTTCCCTTTTCCAACAAAGGCTGGCTGTCTTGAAATTTAGGCCTAATGGTGTGTTGTGGTCTGTTGGCAATCACTCATTACAGTGAAATCAGTATTTGTAGTTGTAGCCTCTGGGTTCCAAGTAAGTTGGTTTCCAGTGAAATCAGCCTTTGGTTTTTATCAGGTGCACATTGAGTCATGGTAAAACATTGGTCAATTCATTGAACTAATGCATTCCTGTTAAGGTGTAAATCTGATAAGAATATTGTTTTGAAGCTCCACACATTATTTATTACTGATGTAGTTTTTTTCTTCAGAACTGAATTGGTATTCTTTACTTTTGTAGGTAGCTACATCTTGATGGAGTACCACAAAGTGCATGCAGGCCCAATATGTATATTGACAAATTTCACATAGGGTGGTTACAACCCTGTAAATGCTTCTTTTATTGCAAAAAAAATATGGAAAGGCTATTAAAATATGGGTCTCCCAATTGACTTGGTGGAAATATTTCATTTAAACACAAATGTTAAAATATATGTGCAAAGTAACTATGTTCATTGTATTTTAATATTTTGTACACATTTTGATTAATTACATGAATATAGATAGTTCCACTCTCCCCTATCAAATTGTATTCAGCATGTATTGACACGATAATCTCAGCAGTAAATAACCTTGTAAAATCTCCTAAAAATGAGTTTCAGTATTTTATCAAACCTGTTTGATTAGTGGAAATCTTTAACCCTCATATTATCTTTGGGGTCAATTTGACCCGATTAAGTGGTTGAAATCTCTTAAAAACCAGTCGACCTTATTTTTCCATCTTGACATTATATGACTTTTCCTAATTTGTTGGAATTAAATGGTAAACATGCAATAAACATAATGCTATGTTTTCAAAAGTCCTTTTTTTATTTTGTATCTCTTTTTTGTGGGTGATTCTGGTGGCACTTTCCCATACAGGTTTTAGGCTCTAAAATAGTTGTTTCATCGCAGTTTTGTAATATTTAGGGGTTAAAAGGCTTGTCATGGGAGACACACACAAGGTGAAACAGAAAGTGCTGGAGTGTTTCTATTACAACAGTTTTGTGTCAGTTTAAACTTTTGGGATTAATTTGACCCCTAACATAAAGGGCATCATAAAATGTCAAGATAATGTGAGGGTTAAAATCTAAATAAAAAAATGCACTTGTCTATAAAGGCAGCAAGGAGCTGTGTGAGTAAGAATGATAGTGGGCTTATAAGCGTTTCATAAAATTCCACCACATAAGGGTATTATTGACTCTCAGACTTATTGATCAGCTCTTCCAAACATCAATGACTCAGCTCATTAAGTGTGGTTTATCCAAAGACGCAAAGGGCTTTTTTAAAAATAAGCTATGTAAATTATGAAGTTTCTCAGTATAACTGTTACATTAGTAGCTAACTTGCCAGCGAGTTACGTGGCCTCTCTAGTCTCGAATAAGCACTGCAGACAGGCAACTAGCAGTAAAATGCCCAGCCCCTCAGTGCCCCAGCTTCTGTAACATCATTCAGTGGGTATGGCATCCTGTTGTCTGAACTGTAAGAGCCTTGGCCATTGTAGTTTTTAGTACACCATGTACCTGGTACATGCACAGTAGTTTGTGGCTATATCTCTGCTCTCACTACAGGTAATGGCTGAGAGCTCATTTTAATCAGGAGGAGAGCTGCTTTTATACAAAACAAACGTAATTTTTGGGTGGAATTACCCTTTAACAAGTGTTTTAGACTTGTAATGAGACCTAAAAAAAATAAAAAAATCTCTCAAGCAGAAAATACTAGCTTGACAAGTGAAATAGTCTTACCCCATTGGCAAATATTGAAATGAGTCGAACTGTCTCACCTCATTGGCAAACTTATTGTCTTATTTTGCAAAAAAGATTTATTTTGCAATTAAGATTTTAAGTCTAAATATAAGACAAAGATGCATTTTAGGAGTGGCATATTTTTTGGTTTTTGCAGTGTAGCCATTGACTTCGAGCAGAAGAAATATCACCCTTGTCAATGGTCAATATTGTTACAGTATTGCCTAATCCTGTTCAAAATAAGCATACATTGTATGATGTCTAGGGATATCTTATATAAGGGATAACTATAGGTGTTAAGTTGGCTGTAACCTGAAAGGTCAGTATATTAACCTAGTGGCATACGGAGGAATAAAACAGTGGAACGCGCTACACCAGTCTGAAGCTTGCACCTGTACCAGTCTGCTTGATCCTGTGCCAACCTGCTTGCTCCTGTACCAACCTGCTTGCGCCTGTACCAACCTGCTTGCTCCTGTACCAACCTGCTTGCTCCAGTACCAACCTGCTTACACCTGTACCAACCTGCTTGTATGCTGTCGCACCGGGTAGCTCCATACGTCCGCTGTTTGGTTCGTTTATTCGAAGGGTGTATATGCAACTTTCGTGAGCCTCAAAGGGGAGAAGTGCACCACCGCCATCTTGTCCAGGTATTTTCTAAACCTCCAACCCTCCCTGGAAGACATCCACACTCTTCAAAGCAAGCATAGGAAAAGCCACGCCCGCCTATCCGTTGCCACAGGTGTTAAGTGTCTAAAAGATGCGCCTCTCTAATGTATGTGGACTTACCTTACTGTATCAATACATATCAGCTTTTTAGATCCCTGTTAGTGATGTTGAATATAGAATTGCCCATTGCAAACAATACTGAGCGTGTAATTATATTAGAGAAATCATGTGCACCTTGTACATTTATTCTGACAAGTTAGAACAGCACCAAAAGGCGAAGGGAGGGATTTAATGCTTCCTGGCATCAATGGGGCTTTCACACAAAAGAAATATACTTATAATGATGGTTGCAGTGAAAGACAAGAGTGTAAATATAGGCTAGGGTTGAAGTCACTCAAAAGGCAGGGATCTCCTGTTGCCATGGATGATTGTAGTGTTAGTGTGGTGACTACTGAGAAGTGAAATCTGGGGTGAGGTATGAAGTGATGTGGGCGTTGCAGATTTGACCAAATGTTTTCACTTGATCTGTGACGCTGAGTCGCTCTCAGAGAGAACACCTCGATCGGGGAATTCATTGACTAATCTGACACTTTCAGTTGTCTTTTTGGGATTTCTTTCTTTGATGGACATTCAGGTAAGGCTCGTTTGGTTCTGAGAAATGTGCGTTGGACCCTTGCCATAAGCTGAAGCTGAGCGTAAATTAGTCTCAAACAGGCCGTTATCTGAGCAGCGGAGGAGATTTTGGCTTATACGTCCGGGTGATGCCAAACCTGGCGATGACAGTGCATGTTTTTTTTTCCTTTTTGCACTCGTTGCATTGTCTGCTCAGTGCAATGCCTTTTTTCAAAAATGTATTTAAAACATACCAGCAACTGGAGTTTTTAATTAGCTGTTGACATAGGATTGCCAGGTTTGCAGCGATGTGTGTTTCTGGCTGGGCAATGGCCAAGTGTATCTGTCCCCACTGTCCTTACTCCTAAGTCCTCACGCCATCAATAATGTGACTCCATTATAAACTGCCCGCTCTCCGTGCAGTCCGCCTCCCAGGGCCCCTAACACAGCTCATAAAGCGCAGTTCAGCTGGATCCAGTTGTTAATGATAGTGCCAATTCATCCGTGAGCCTATTCTAATATCAAATAAAACAGGGGTTTTAAAATATTTCAGTCAGACAACTCACGATTGAATTAATATTTATAGGCATACATGCAGGAGTAAGCAGGGCAAGCTAAGCAGGGCAAGCTAAGCACGGGTAGCAGCAGCAGCAGCGCACGGCAGAATGAACAAAGCATGGACAGGTAAGGTCGGTGATTTAAATATCCCTCCCATTCAAGGTGTAGGAATCGTGTGAGCTGATGGTGATTGGCGCTTTTCGAGCTGTCTGCTCAAACTAGGCCTACTCATGTTTAATGTTGCCCTGCAATAGCTTTCAATTAAACACTGAAATTAGCGATTTGAGGTAGGATTTTAAACTGACTAATGATTTTTTTGTCTAGTTCTGACATTTGTATCGCTTCATTTCATACCTGAATTGATCTATGTGACATTTATTAACTTATGCATCAGTGTGCCTGTATTCAGAGGAATACGTCAGCCACATTTACATTTACAAGAAATAAAATGTTAACATAATGTCAGTGAAAGACAAGCTTAACAAGAAAGACCCCAGTTTGACATTGATTGGGGTTTCAGGTAATTTTCACAATTTATTCTAGACAAGTGACATTTGTTTCACAACATGTTTATCATATAATTACTGCATTTCATTGTTAAAATATTTTAGTTTGGAGGGATTCATATACTTATTATTGTTATCCTGAACACAAGACACAATTCCTGCATGAAAATACAAATTACACAATTCCTGCATCAGTGCCTGTGCTTTCAATAGCTCTTAAACCATAATGCAAATATTCCTCAGCTATCATCTCACTGTGTTTTGTTCATTACATTTTTGTTGTTGAGAAATCAGTGGTTTGCAAAACTTCTTAGCAACAGTGTTGCAACATATTGTAGCCATCTACAATATGTCATGATTGTGGCTATGGTCCAAGAAGTGTCATTTCGTAAATAGTCTGTCAGTTAGTATGATTTGCATAAGATTTGATTAGAATAGAAAAGATAAACAGCCATACTCTGCTGGCACAAAAGTACATAGCTGACATTTTTACAATGTGAATATTGGAGTTGCTCCAATATTACTTGGAGTTGCCTACAATATTTCTTCCTGAATGTTCAAACCTTCTGACAATTCATAGAAATTGGTGGACACCTAGCTGAAAACCCCTTGCATAAAGCAAGCTGTTATGGAGTAGGTTGGTGCTTGTGTTGATCTATGAAAACAAATGCATTTCTTGATGTTGCATGAATCAATTCAAGCAATCATGAAAATCCTCATGAACAAGGAAGGTGGGGGTGCAGTATCCAACTGAAACCAACTGAAATCACTCTCTGGTGTGCAAGCCCGGTTAAGTAAAAGTTGTCCAATCCCATAATGCACTGCACAAACTCTCATAATCCCCATCAAACCACAATACAAATTAGGCAACCATACCTTCTAGTGAGCTCATCCAGTAAAGATCATCTGTCAGTAGCATGAACAAGGCAGAATTATTCAATTTGTAACATACTGTGGGCATTCAGCCTCCTGGTGTCACTGTAGCTGAGATCAGAGAGGATGGACAGTGTGCAAGTATTTATTATTTAATATTATTTATTATTGCAATATGAGTAAATATCTGTATTGTCCTTATGTTTTCTACAGCCTGGCCAATAGTTTTGGGAATTATATTTGTATAATAATAAATAGTAGTAGTCTATAATAGTTTCTGCTGCAAATCCCCCCAAAATATAATTTCCCTACTAAAGGACAATGAATAGAATGGAGACATTCTAGGAACATTCTCAGTGACATTTTGTAACTATAGTTGATTTGATTTATTTAAATATTTGAAATATGCAAAGAAAATGACATGCCTGCAGCTCATTCCAACAAATTGTGCATTCTTATAGATGGAACCAAAGTGCAGTCATTGTTCAGCTTCACTTGTTTACTGGCAATCACAGCAGAATGATGGATTACAGGAGATTAATTTGTACTCTCCAGTTTTACTAATTCCAGACTATTTAACTTTGGCCCTTTTCAGGTATGCTCTTGGGAATCTCCCTTTATTTAAAAAATAACTTATCTGTATTTATAGTAAAGCTGTTTCCTCGATAGCTCCTCCCCTGACCTTAGACATAAGTCTGTTAAGTATTAATCTCTGTATTTATCTCTTCAACTGCAATTTACAGCCTTATCTAAGTTATCAGACTTATCAAAGGCACTCCCACAAGCTACAGAGAAGCCAAATGAAGGTAGGTTGTGGTTTTGGAAAAACCCTACATGTATTTAAAGCTATTATCCAGGAAAATGCTGGTTTCTGTGAAGGCCACATCAGTACTGTGGTTTCTTCAGATAATATGTGAGACAGACTGTCAGATGGAAACATGGTGCATCTGATTAATAATTCATGTTGCTTTTTTTTCTGCTGGAAACACTAGCAGTTAAAACATGTATGGAACCTTTTTTTGGTGACTCTAGGATTTACCTGTGAGACAAAAGTAAGTGTGATGATCAGATCAGTGTGGGAGCCTGCTGGGAAAAAATGGCCATTTGGTCAGAGATGTCCCAGTAGCAGCATACATTTGTCTTTCTCCTGTATAGTTATATGGAACTTATCAAATGGATTTCTTAAAACATACAGGAAGCATAGTTACAAAAACAAGCCTTACTCTTTTTTCCCTTACGCTAATACATTTGAAAATTAGTACAGGTCTTTCCTTGGACACATGGGGCACATCTTACACCCGGCGCAAAGCAGCACTAACCCAAATGTCTTTGCTAGTTTCAGACCGGCGCCTGTATAATTTTAGCGGCCAGTGCTCACGTTCTTTAACTAGCAAATAAGCTTGCACCCATAGGTAGTGAATTGGGCGGGTTGGTCTTAAGATGAGGTGTAGCTTTAGTGAATTTAGTGTCATCATTAAGCCAAAATAACGCTATTTATGTTATTATGAGAATGCACGTAATATGAATTTCGGATGAAGCTTGAACTTCGGCAGCTGAAATGCATTGCCTGTGGTTTATGCCCCCACCTTGACGCAATCGGTGTCCCAGATGCACCACCCCGCCACTTTGAATTGAACATGTTACATCATTTTCTTTGGACTTCCTACTTACCAGCTAGTTTTATTAGATCCCTCATTACAGTCTATTACCATTCATTCCACCCTTAGTTTAAACTTCTTGAGTGGAAGATCCATTATCGCACAACCGTTGATCTACAGCTCCGGTGACTGATTCTAAGTCTGCACTGGCTCTGCGAGCACACCAGTGAGGCTTTCCAATCGTCTAGCCTCGGTGCTACGGCAATTGGTTTATAAAGCAGAGTATGCGTGCTTCGCTACACTTTCTGCCTCAACTTCCCTTGCTAAAGACCACTGCCACGTTTGTTTGTGTCTATCGTTTGCAGTTGCTCTTTATTGATCGAAGATTTTATTGATCGAACCTGGGCGTGGTGAGTGTCCCAGTGAGATCTGTTACAGCACAAGCGGCGAGCTACAGCTCTCGTACTACCTTGTTTGGTTTGTAAGGCAGAGGATGCGTACTTCGCTACACTATCTGCTTCAACTTACCTCGCTAACCAGTGAGGCTTCCCAATCGGCAACGAAGGTGCTACATCGATTGGTTTATATAAGGCAGGGTACGCATGCTTCGCTACACTATCTGCCTCGACTTCCCTACTAAACACCACCGCCACGTTCTATCGTCAGCGGCTGCTCTTTATTTTTTGCTAACGCATGACATTTCGTTGATCAAACCTGGGCGTGAAAGGTGTACCCCAGTGAGATCTGTTATCACTCATTTGTTGAGCTACAGCCCCAGTGATTGATTCTAAGGGGCAGAGTGCGTGTGCTTCACGACACTATCTGCTTTAAATTCCCTACTAAAGACCACCGCCATGTTCTATCGTCCGCGGCTGCTCTATATTTTTGGCTAACGCGTGGAATTCCGTTGATCGTGAGCTACAACTCCGGTAATTGATTCTAAGCCTGTTCTGACTGCTGCGAGCACATCAGTAAGGCTTCCCAATTGGCTAGCATGGTGCTACATAGATTGGTTTATAAGACAGAGTGCGCATGCTTCACTACACTATCTGCCTCGATCCTTACTTAAGACTAAGGCACTTAAGCTCTTTATTGTACCAAGGCACAAGATTCTATGGTTCAAACCTGGGCATGGAAACTGTACCCCAGTGAGATCTGCTGCCATACAACTGGTGAGCTACGGTTCCGGTGTTTGATTCTAAATCAGTACTGGCTGTGGCGCACGCCAGTGAGGCTTCCCAATCGTTTAGCGCGGTGCTACATCGATTGGTTTATAAGGCAGAAGTAGGCGTGATTCGCTACGTTATCCGCTTCGGCTTCCCCTAGGAGGTTGCGCCCAAACATAAGGGTAGTCCCGCCACTGAGGCCCCTGCACGGAAAAAGGGCAAGGCTGGCAAGGGCGGCAACCTGTCCACGGAAGTTACGCAGCTACTCGCGGCAGCGCAACAGCTGATTGTGATGGTTTTGACGCCCTTTCTGCAGCAGCATTAAACACCTACTTTAGTCAGAGTCGATCCAACAGAGGGTTGAGAAGAGGCTCAGATACTCTGCCTCTCTAGAAACCATTCTCCAAGCATCTAGGTTTCACCGACAAGCCCCTCAGGGGGCACGATTTACCATGCCAGCATCGGAAGATTTTCTGGCGGAGCTTAATAAGGGCTGGCACGCCCTGATATGTATCAGTTGGCCAAAGATTGTAGGACGTTTGTGTCCATGTCAGACCATGTCAGGTCCATGGGCGGGACCAAAAATGCCCTCGGTGGAACCTGCTATTGTGGCATTAGTGGTCTCCCCACAGGAGGCGGTCCGGGCAGACGCTTGTTACCCTACGCCACAACGCAGAGCAACAGACGATTTGCTCTGTATAATGTATAAAGCGACTGCCACAGCGGTGCAAATTAGTAATTCGCTGTCAAGGGCAGTCGCTGACGATGCTTAGTGCAGAGGTTGATACCTTGTTGAGTGATGCGTCGCTTCAAGCGAATTAGGCCGAGCAATGTTCCTTCTCACGGTAATTCGGCGTCAAATGTGGTTGGCTCAGTTGCCCCTACCAGACGCCACAAAGAGAACAATCAGGGACCTGCCGGTTGTTTCCGGCTGGGTTTTCACTGAAGTAGCCAGACAGGCACTGGAATGGTCTGTCGAGGCATTAAGACACAGGGAGCGGCAGAGACACAGGGAGGCACCGAGGTGGTGGAGGACATATGGTGGCGCTTCGGTCTTGCTCAAAAAGACCTGTTCGCCTCTCAAGAGTCTACTCATTTCCCCCAGCGGTTCTCCCTGAACGAGTATTTGAGCCCCCTGGGGATAGACGCATTAGCGCACGAATGGCCGGACGGCCTGCTATACGCAGTTCCTTCCGAGGTGCTGATCAATGCGACTCTGCACAGGCTCAACACGAGCTCCCACAAGCTCCTGCTGGTAGCCCGCAGATGGCCCCCAGATAGCCCCCTTTCCCACAGTCCTCGGCCTTGTTTACGATCCACCCTGGAAAATTCCAGTGCGGGAGGAGCGGTTATCACAACAGAGCAGCACTGTTTGGCAGCGCCCTCGACTAAACATGAGTCTCTGGCTATGGCAGCTGAGGAGCCCGACCCGTCAATAATGAAGTGCAGCTCCCCCGTCCAGCGGACGCTACTCAACTCCAGAGCCCCCTCGACAAGGAGAGCCTATGGGTATATGTGGCAGCTATTCAGCACATGGTGCTAAGGGAAGGCTCGGACCCTGTACACTGTCCGATCCCTGTACTATTCGATTTTTTACAGTCCTTACTTGATAACGGGAAAGGAGGCTTGTTATGTACCCAGCCAGGAGCCAGCACACTGAAAACCTATGCGGCTGCCATATTCAGCAGGCATGTCTGGGTACATAACAAGCCTGCCGGGAGCCATTACCTTGTCAGCCGGTTCCTGAAGGGTGCCTGGCGGCGGAGACCTGCGAGGGCACTGGTAGCTCCCTCTGGGGATCTCCCCTTGGTACCAAGAGCGCTCGCGGTTCAGCCCTATGAGCCTCTCGAGACGATCAGCCTTAAGGGGCTTTCTTTCAAAACAGCGTCTCTGCTAGCGATGCCATCAGCAAGATTGGTTTGGTGAGCTCTGCGCTCTCTCCATCAGCGCAGAGTGTCTAAGGTGGAGAGCGGCCGACTCAGTAGTCATGTTGCGACCTAATCCATCGTTCCTTCACAACAACCAGCCGATCGAGCTTGCGGCGCTTTGCCCCCCTCCAGGCGAGGACCTGCAGGACGCACACCTGACATGTCCTCATGGGCAGCCCTGGAAAGCGTACCTCTTAAAGAAATTTGTGAAGTGGCGACATGGACATCCTCGTGCACATTTACAAGGTTTTATCAAGTCAATGTGGCGCCAGGCTCAACGTTCGGTGCAACCGTCTTACCTGCAGCCTTGGCATCCGCGTAAGGATGATAGTCCTCCTGACACTTTGGGTATTAAGTCATCCATAATGACGACCCTAATGGTCTAAGGAACGAAATAGACCAAACGGTTACACCGGTAACCATGTTCCGGATGACCGCAATGACGCTCCCCCATTTATGGGAGGAATTACATCACTACGCGGGGGTCATGTACCATAACAATTCTGGTATAAAAGTCTTGATGCATCTGGCCCCAGAAGGCCATCCATATTGCCGACCCTAATGGTCATCCGGAACTCCTAGAACATGGTTACCTTCGTAACCGTTCGGTAGCTTTTAACCTCTTAATGCCAAACGCCCCCTAGCGGTCACGCCGGCGTGACGGAAATTATTACATTATACATTTCATTAATTTAATAATATATAATAAACTGCTCACCTCAATATTTTGATTAAATATCCTTAAGATATATCCATTCCTTCTGGGAAAGTGGTTTTTAAGCCCAAAACGTCAGGATAAAACTTCGTAAATAACGTTGGAAACTCGGACCTAATTCTCAAACATGTTTTGCAGCTTGATGTCACACCATAAACAATGTGCTGGTAAACTGTTCTGCTTAATTGTATTTCACAAAACTTTGGTTTGAAAAATCATTATACCTTTAGGCTTCCAGAAAAAATACTTTAAAACTTTCATACGGCTGTACATTATTTTTTTCCAATTTTAAACCGACTTGTGCTTTTTTGCACTTGATTACGACTCGTTCGGCTGTGTTCACTTTGGCGTTGTGAAACTCAGCCAGTTTCTGGAGTACCAATCCCATGGCTTAGTATATGTTAGCCAGAGTAGTTTTGAACGTGCTTGCAGAGATTTATGCAAAACCGTCGTCAATTGGGTGTATTTATTTGACTGATAGCACAATAGGCCTATCTGAAGTGGGAAAAACTGTCTTCGACCTGCCTCCACTCCGAGTATTATTTGCTTTCCATTGGGTTTTAAAACTGTCTGTCAAATATTCCAGCCAATAGCCAAGACTCTTATCTTTCAAAAGAGCCCTCCTTCAACACATTGCCGTCGTAAAACAAGGAGATAACAGCTCTGCGTATAAGGAAGTGTCACCCGTGCGTAATTATCGAACCAAGATGGCGCAGTATTTTTACCTTGTAGCGTAGCTCGCTACATTCCGTTTAGCAAAGCACAATTCATAAGGTAACTGCGCTGTTTATATTTTTACTTTACAGTCTCTTTCATACAGTTTTTGGTTAGTTATGTCTAGGTTATTCAGGAGTTTCTCCGTGCAGCAGAAATATGGTTTTGCGGTCTCAGTGACACAGAGTGATATAAGGTAACAGATTATTTTGCCGGTATACCAGTGCGAATTCACTGTTATGTAAAAAACTAATCCCTCTGAATTAAATGAATATAGCTAACATACTATATTGTAACAATGGCAAGCTAGCCAGCAAAATTACACATAGCAGCTAGCTATCTATTTGTGTCTGAGACAAGTGCAGCCCTGTGTAAGAGGAATTATCAAACCGAGATGGCGCAGTGTTTTTACCTTGTAGCGTAGCTCGCTACATTCTGTTTAGCAAAGCACAATTCATAAGGTAAATGCGCTGTTTATATTTTTACTTTACAGTTTCTTTCATACAGTTTTTGGTTAGTTATGTCTAGGTTATTCAGGAGTTTCTATGTGCAGCAGAAATATGGTTTTGCGGTCTCAGTGACGCAGAGTGATATAAAGTAACAGATTATTTTGCCGGTATACCAGTGCGAATTCACTGTTATGTAAAAAACGAATCCCTCTGAATTAAATGAATATAGCTAACATACTATATTGTAACAATGGCAAGCTAGCCAGCAAAATTACACATAGCAGCTAGCTATCTATTTGTGTCTGAGACAAGTAAGTGCAGCCCTGTGTAAGAGGAATTATCAAACCGAGATGGCGCAGTGTTTTTACCTTGTAGCGTAGCTCGCTACATTCTGTTTAGCAAAGCACAATTCATAAGGTAAATGCGCTGTTTATATTTTTACTTTACAGTTTCTTTCATACAGTTTTTGGTTAGTTATGTCTAGGTTATTCAGGAGTTTCTATGTGCAGCAGAAATATGGTTTTGCGGTCTCAGTGACGCAGAGTGATATAAGGTAACAGATTATTTTGCCGGTATACCAGTGTGAATTCACTGTTATGTAAAAAACGAATCCCTCTGAATTAAATGAATATAGCTAACATTACTATATTGTAACAATGACCAAAAACACTTCTAAATTAACTTTTATTGCCAATTATCAGATTTTATTGTAAAATTTAAAAAATAAATGATATTGAGACTTTTCTGGAACCTGGGCCATTTTGCACAATTTGGCACAATTTGGCACAATTTGTGCCAACTTTGGTAACCGAAATGGTTCACCTGAAAAAAAGCTCTGTAGATTTTGAATGATTTGAGATATTGACACCATATCTTTAGCAGAGATAGGCAGCATATTGAGGAATCACAAAGAGGAGTTATTTCCTCCATAGCTATTGTAGCTCATCAGGTAAAAAATCTGAAATTTGAATTTAGGTACCCGTTTTTTGTTTTTTCATAATTTCTGTACATAAATTGTTGTAGTTAAGTAGCAAGAAGGGTATGTATATGAATTATGACTACTTAGTCATAATAGTGCAGTTCTCTGTTTTAATAAAAGCTATGAACCATATTTGTAGCCTTTACAGTTTTTGAGATAAACAGCTTTGTTGGTCACTAGTGAAAACGGGCGAAAATTGGTATATTTTGCCCTTGGTAGGAAGAGGTTAAAAGGGAATGGGAGATAACACTGATTGCTTTATTGCATGTTACGTCCAAGACACGCCTATAATTATTGAAGAAGCTAAGTTCAGCCCATATGAACCTTGCGCCTTACTTTGCGCTCAAAATATGCTCCTTCTAACTAGCAAAAGTGGAGTTGGACATGCCCTAAATGCACTTGCACGTTGCGTTTTAGACCATGTGCCAAGATTGTCAAGATACAGCCCATGATCTCTGTAAAGAGGTCCATGCTGATCTTTAGGAATGCCCAATTTTGGAAATCACTCAACTAATTTATTGCATGCTATGAAAGCAATGACACTTTCACATGAATATGAGAAAGTGTTATGTATAATATTTTCATGAGATCATTCTATTGATAAGGAATCACATCTATACAAAAATATTTCTTATCCAATATTGAATATTCTACATATGCTGTTGTGATTCCCCTGAAACTAAAGTAAAAACAATAGAATATGGATGAAAGTGAAAATGCATTAGAAAATGATTGAGAGGAATGGATTGATATGTGTCTTGAGAAGATTATTTTACACCAGATTTCTAATTTCAGCATTTGTACACTGAAAAACATGAATCAACTTTAAAACGTAAACTCCACTTTAAGGAATTATCATCAAAATAATCTCAATATTCATATTTATCATGTACTACACAGCATTGCATAGGGATGATGCACTAAAGCGGTCCACATATCATGGGATCTGCAGAATTATGATGGACAGCATCATAAAGATAAAGGCACATGTTCTAGAGCTGAATTCTATTTGATCTGTAATAGTCTGTATTAGCATTAGCACTGCCTCTGCATTAACTCCTCACAAAAGCATGCCTGGCTCCATCAGACATTGGGCCTCATTCATGAAACATGAGCAGAATTCATTTGTAATTTGGCCGTATTTTGGCATTCATCAACGCTTTCCTATCTGAGATTTGATTGGACATACTAACAAGTTTTACACCTGCTCAAGACCACGCGTACCGCGTTCGTAAACTCAAAATGCCGCTAAATGTAGCTTCTGAGTGATAATTAGAATAGTAATTTATTTTTATTTTGACAAAATGTAGCCTCTGAAATACACAATGCAAACATAAAAAACATTAACGATTGTAAAAAGAAAGGCTATGAACTTGTTTAATTAGTCTCATAAGCATAATGAATGCTCCCAGTACTATTTTTCTAAATTTAAATGCTAACTTATGTGACATTAAATATGCTATTTAAAACACACATTTGACCAATGAACCAAATTTGCTTTAAATTGCCTACAGGTCTGTAGCCAGCATTGCAATAGCTGACCTTGTGCTGTTGGAGGAGTTGGCTGCTTAGGAGAGAAACGGATGCATCTTTAAAATCACGCAAAAGCTATTTGTTGGCTGAGAGTGATATATATGGCTGGTTAGGCGTTTTCGGGTTTTTATGAAATTGACAACCTGCCCAGCAATGTTCATGGTGCCGTAACTATACTGCTCTGTACTGTACTTCTCAAGGCTCCACCCGAAGATACATTTGCGAAATATGAATAGAAAGGGCTGTCGCATCTGTGCAGCTCATGTCATGCGAAATGTATTGCTCAACGTCCTGGCTCGATTGCCTGGTGGGACCATAGAGGGGTGGTACCCGCAACAGCTTCAATTGGCTGGCTTCAGTGGCTTACTGGTGTAGCTACATAAAATTGCTACGCCAAATTTACTGTGTCAGACAGATAGTAGGCCTTCCTCTTTCCATCACTAGGGGATCGGGAATTCAAACCACCTCTCGCATGCACACAACACCAACAAAATGACGAAATTAATAAATTCATTATTTTATTTCCAGGCCGCAAGAAAGACCGCAGCCTAGTGCTTGGCATAGAGGCAATGCACTTGTCCGATGCAGATAGGCTTGCACTGAGGCCTCGATATACTCCAGTTTCGTACGTGTACGTATGTACGTACGTGAACGCTACGCAAGCGGCATTGTTCACATACTCCACTGCGTACTTTATGTCTAAATGGATGTTTAAAAGTTATGTCCACTAGGAGGCAGGTCAGCGACAAAAATTCACCGCCATTGTGTACTAATACTTCTTCGCTGTTTCCTGTCGCCATCTCCTCGTCAGAGGATCTTTGGTATACTGCCCCACGATTTTTGTTGGTATTGCACCTTGCGTATGCGTACACTCAAGGCCTAGGGAGACATGAAGTATATTACGGCCTTGCTTGTGTAATGGGAGATTCTGCATTTTCTGCATGTTATAGGACTATTCTCTTTTTACTTTACCATGTCGGTTACTTTACTATTTACTTTATGACACTGGAACGGACAATACTAATCTATTTATTTTCCTTGATTGAACATCTGCTAATAAAACTTCGATTTCAGTATCGGAGTAATTCTTTCTTTTGCTTTTTCTGTGCCATTTGGGTGTGGATTTATGCTAATCACAAAATAACGTAAACGCGCTTTGTACGGGCATACGGAAAAATCTGCCTTTTCCACACGGTTTGATGAATCCGGCGTTTCTTACATAAATGAATTCAGGAACGCTTCATGAATGAGGCCCAATCAGTGGGAGACATGTAATTCCTTCAATATTTTCTCTCTACAGAGAGCAAGTATAGCACAATTTTCACTGGCTTGATGCACTGGAAAATGTAAACCTATTGAGAAGGTCAAAACATTTCTTCACTGCAGGGAGGCCAATATGTTTATCCCATGATATTTGATATTTATATTTACAGTTTATATTTCACGGTTTCTGTTTCACTGTTATGCATTTTATGTGAAAGTTCTCCTTTCCGCTGAGAGAAAAGCTTTGGAGGTGTGACTGGACGACTGGAGGGCATATGGCATGTTGATAGCTGTTCTGTGGTTTCTCACCGGGAAATGGAGCAAAAAAAGTAAATCCCCATTTCACCTTCCTCGTTTATTACGGCAGCCTAGTGATATAGCCATGTACAGATTTTTTTTTTTTAAGTCAGAGTAGTTAATAAACAGTTTGTCAACATGTCAAAGCAATAAAAAGATTATTATCTTTCACTTATGTATATGCATGCCATCTTGACTTGCCAGTGGTGATCTCTATCATAGCAAAGGCCTCTATTACATTTCAAAATGTATTGTAAGGTGCAGGTGAGGGAGCCATATTCAGTGCAGTTACCTTCTTCTCTTTTAATTATTGTCTACACCACATTATTTTTTTGTCATTTGATCTGATATATTAATTTTTGTTATCTGGCAGCCATTATGCTAAAACACCTTTTAGGTTGAGCATTTTCATATGTGTATGTCACATGTCTATGTCTTTTTTTTTATAGTTTGTGAGTTTGTAGCCTATGTCTGTGTTTGTGTTTTTGATAACACCCTGGGGCATAGCATAGAGATTTCTGTCATATTTTGAGGGCACTATATACATGCAAATATATTGGGACAGTGACACAATTTTTGTTTTGGCTCTGTATTCCAGCAGATTAGATTTGAAATAAAAAAATGAATATGATGCTAAAGTGGAGACTGTCAGTTGTAATAAGGGCACTTACATATGTACCCTTATTATTATATGTATACGGTGATCCGTGTCGGATCACAGCCCTTTTTATACATAGTCCCCCCATTTTAGGAAAATGCATTTTCAATTGTAGAACAGGTCAAGAAAAACTTCCAGGTTGTTGGCGTAGATGTTCCAAAGACTACCTTAAAGAGTAGGGCTCACCGCAAGATGGAAACCGCTGGTAAGAGTTTGCTTTTAAAAACTGGAACAAAGTCTATATATGGACAGGTGAGATGACTATAAACCTGTACCAAAGTGATGGAAAGAGGAAAGTGTGGAGGAGAAAGAAAGGAACTGCTCCTAAGTACCCCCCCCCCCCCCCCCCCCCCCCCTCATCTGTGTGTTGTGCCAGAGAACATTTTTCAAGTTTTATTAATACATGTGTGCCAACCTGGTACCTTATCCTGACTCCACTGAACTGCAGCTCAGGGAATTGCTTAACTTAGTCATATTCATTTGACTCTGCATAGACCAAATTTGGGAACTGATTATTTCTTCCACTGAGCAGTTTTTTTCACTTTTGTGAAATTTCTCGCTTATTATAGCTTATTCTGCTTATGTGATATTGCAGAAGTAGAAGGTAGCATGACTGTGAAACTCTATGTTACTATGACTTAATGTGTTTCCTGTCAATGAAGGAGGCAAATTATTTAGAATGACTATGTGCATCTTCCATGGTATTACTGTTCTTTCATAATGATAATGTTACTACTTCACGAATAGTACATCTCAAAGCATTGTACATGTACAGAACAGTAGAAATAATGGCCAGTAATTGTGCTAGATATACTGTATCTCCTCACTGGAGCATAGTGTGATGCCAGGAGCTATCATTGACATCTTTTAGAGAAGACAGCTTTTATTACAGTGTAAAGTAAGATAAGCACTGTTCACAGACTGTGCGCACACTGGTATGGTTTTAGTAACTTTAAGAATTTCCTGTATTGTTAGTTAATGTATTAGGGTCATAGTCTTTTTTTAATATTAATTCTGGTGGATGATCGTAAATTATATGAAGAAACTGCATTTGTGACTGGATACGGAAGGATTACAGTCGGAAGTTCAACAGGTCATTCAGTGTTGAGGTCATTCGTGACACAACGAAAAAGATTTTTAAGTTACAGTAATGGGTGTTTACGTTAGTTCGCAATTAGCCTGGTAATGTAGCTGCCTTTAAGTGAATTTATGTACAGAGAAATAAAAACATTTTTGTATATAATCATGCTCGTGGAGAACACCTGATCATGCCCTGCTCAGGAAATTATCATTAGCAGTAACAGGAAACTATTCCAACCTCAGTCACTTCCTCTATTCAAATGAACTTCTTTATAATTTACAGTAGGAAAGTGACCTTCTCTGAAAGTGACAGGGAAGTCACAATGCAGAACATTTTGTCTCATTGTTTCAGATTCAAATTTGATTCCCAGTCCCATCCTCTGCCTGTTGAGTAGATCCCACCTCCTATTTCCTAGTAATGTTTTGCATTTGGTGGAAAATAATGTGGCAGCAAGCGCAGCCATCTGAGTCATGCAGATGCATTTGGCGTAACGTGGGACTACACCTCTGACTATCATTGTGTCATTTCCTCGCTGTCCCACAACCTTCTCTATGAGAAGCTCTGTGGTGGCAGGTTTTAACCTCTTTCTTTGTCACACTCAAAGCTGTAAATACCAGCAGTAACCAGTTCACAGATCTAGTTTTCAGTAGCAGCAGGAGTGATTCGAAGAGCTTCCATTTAGCTGTAACAAGAGTGAGGTAATGCTGTATCACCTCAGAGAGTTCTCACCAGGAAGTGACATGATACCAAGTAGCTCTTTGGTTTAGCTAGGCTGTAAGTGCATCTTTTCAGACAGCTTTGAATAAGAATCAATGGCCTACCCAGAAATAAAAACAGCCTCATGCAATACATGCAACAAAAGATTTGCCCACCCACTATGATCAGAGGAAATATCACGGTGCATTGATCCTTATAAATTAATCAACAAGTTCTTTAAAGAGATTGTGGGTTTCGCTGAACTAAGGAGGGAAATGTGACAGAATGCAACAGAGCATTGCTTCTCTGAAGCTCAGCCTCACAAAAGAAAAAAAAAACACCTCAGAGGAACAGTACGTGGCCTACTTGCGTTTTCATTTGATGTAATATTTAAGAGTCATTTTATTTTCAGACACCGAACCTGGGTCTGCACTTTAGTGTTGAGGTCATGGTGGCCCATAGGTGAATCAAATGTTCTTATTTACTTTGAAACAGCTCCTTGTGTATTTCTAGAAGCTAAGTGCAAATAATTGTTTGAAGAAATAAAGGGCTTACTGTGCTTCCTCATGACAGATTACATCAACTGAGTTGAATAGAAGGGGTGAAAACTATAGAACAAATGCAACTTACATTGTCACAGGTGTCCTGTTTTCTTTGCTGATTGGGATTAAAACCCTGTTTGAAAGATGCTGCTGTAAAAACCTGTCAGGGAACAGCCAGCACAGTTTAGTGGTTTTAGTTACTGGTGACCCTGCAGCCTGACTGAACAGACATCAGAAACTTAGGAGTGCAAGTCTTTTCAGAGAAATGCAAATGTCTCCCTTCCTGGAACAGATTAACATGCTGAAACCTCTCTTGTGGCTTTCTTATCACTGATATGGGATGTAGGGTGGGTCATACCAATGTGCCATCTTCCTATAGTGCAACTCTTGTTTGTAAAGACCAGTAATAAGCAGGTCTGCCTAGTTTCCCAAAGGTAAATTACAATAAATTTTTTATTGATGATATCAATCGTCAGCTTGCAATTATGCCCAAAATTATGCTTCAACCGAACTCTTCTTTTGTGTCCAACCCAATCGCACTTAGTGGAGTTGATGACTTTATTCTTTTTTTCATTTTTTTTCATTTTTCAGTTTTGTTTAACTTGCAAAGCAACCTTACAATCAATCCATGATAAAAACGAGCACTACAGTATAACAATGAACTTTTGTTCTGGGGGAAACACTTGTTTTTATTAACAATACCAACTGCTAATTTAGTTTCTCACAAGCAAATATTCCATTTTGTGGATCACTGTTTGTCATGTTCTTTGGCAATAATATTAGTATAATATCTGGGATTTTTATGTTTTTTCACTATTTTTACCGTGTTATATTTGTAGTCCATGAGGGGGGCAGAAAACCATAGAAATACATGATATCATGATTCATGTATAACAAAAATGTCCAGGGACAATAAAGAATATCCTGCATAAACTCACTTTAATTAAGAGTGGTTCCTGTAATTAAGTCAGTTTTGAACTTCTACCACTGTGATGAAATGGTTTTACTTTTGTTATGGCTACTCCTTCCAGTAAAATGCACAATTCCTGCCCATGAACGTGAAAAGAGAAACGAGGAAGTTAAAAGAATTCATGGTGAACTTTGAAATGTCTGGGATCCATGCCAGCTGTTTCCATAAAAATTCTCTATTACTGGTTCCTCCATTCAAGCTAATCTGGAACTAGATCATCTGGCTCATTCTACGGGTTGAGAGCTAACTCTTTGTTAAGTTGTTCTTTTATGGCATGAGTCATTTTTTTAAACCCATTTCTCAAACACATTTCCTCAAACACATCCAAGGCTGATAAGAATTCTGAATCCTGAGTATGAATCATGTTTTGTCATCAACTGTGATGACGTACTTGAATGAATGTGGCTTTAAAGTATTGTATCATAGTACATAGTGTTATGAATTACTTGTTTCCTTTATTTCAAACTAGATTTATAGAAGATATATGAACAGAGAATGTGAGTTAGAGGATATGGATTAATATTTATCAAATCTTAGCTTTGTTTCACCCCTTTAAAAAAAACAACTATGACACTTAATTTCTTGTGAATAAATAAATGTACAGCAATTAGCACTTCCTGAGCCCCACCTCTGGTGCCAGAGAAACCTCAACGTCTGCTCTGCACATTCCTCAGTACAGTCATAGTCTGCTTATGTGCCATCCACACAGACAGCCTTAAGACACACGCACTTCACAAGATTACTATAGCACTTCTACAGGAGCAGGCAAACTCCACCAAATGGCAGAAGATGAACATTGAATATTTGGCTTCCGTATTCAATGTAGAAGTCAAATCCAAGAGGGCTTTCATAAATGTATGTGTTCATTGTTTTGGTTTTAATTTAAATCCTGTCACATCGCTACAGTACTGCTGACAATTAGTGGTTTAATATGATACATAAATACATATAAATGTGTGTGTGTCACATCTTACCTAATTATCTGGAATGGGTTAAACCACTTTTTTAATGCAAAGCACATTTCAGAAAAGAAAGTTGATCTAAAATAACTGACGTACTACAGTACTCCTGAAAGCATAGCCATGTTAATTTTTCAACACTGAGGTGTCGTTGCTTTTCACTAAACTGGACTGGTAGAAGTAATATCTGTGAGACCTAATTAAGTGCTTTCATCAATATTCATTGCAAAGTTAACACCAGACAAGTGACCTCACAGAATCTCCTCTTACCCCAATACGTCCTCCTCAGCAGCCAATAATCATACAACTTTAAACTAAGCAGTTACACCAAATGCTGTATCGCTAAATGTATAAAGACAAGTGTATGTCGATGGCCTTAAGTCATCAACTAGTGTAGATTTTTTTAGAAGAACGAAACGTCAAAGTTTTTTAAAATTTTCTAAACAATTTATTTTACATATACTATTAAATGAAATGAATGTCTGCATAGCAGATACATGACAACAGGAGAAAACATACCCCTGCATAGTGTAAACATTTATGTGTGGTGTAAATATAGAGTGTTCAAGTCTTATTTCAAAATACATTAGTTTGCTACAAAAATGAATATGTTCACAAAAACAAGGCAAACCAGCAATACATAAACCGTCAAGTATCTCCCACGACTCAATGAAGTGATTTAATGCATTTGGACTTGTATTCATATCGGATAAGGAAAGGAGTTCAAGAAGTCTTTGAGGACAGCATTTACTGGGACACTGTCTATATTCTCTCCACCACATGTTTCAATAATCCTTTTTCGGCACAGCTCTTGCAAAGTTTGCAATTTGACTTTCCTGTAAGGTCTAACAAGACTCTTCTTGGGTGAAGCAATGTAATGCTCCAACAGTTTGAACAGAGAGTCAAATGACTCCTTGCTGCCGACCAGGCTGAAACGCGAGTTCTGGAAATTTATCCGGATGCTAGTGGGCCCAGATGGAGCCCTGTAGCTGAGTGTGAAGAAGATGTCTCTTTGTCTGCTGTCTCGGATCAGAAACGTTCCCAAAGGCTCCTCCTTCAGTATGGAGTGTGCCTCCTCTACTGTCATGGGACCCCAGTAGAAACCACATTTCTCCAGCATAGAGGTAGTTTTTGTGATGATTCGGAAGTCCTTCTGGTTTCGGAAGGGTCTGAAGCGTGTCTGGCTCTCCGGACTGGGGGCCGCATTTTGTCGTTGCCTTTGCTGGTGAGGCAGGGTATCAGCTGCTGAAAGTTCAATGCTTGCTCTGTTAACTGTTGCTAATGCATTGACCACGTTACCATGTGCAACCATTCTACAGTGCAGACCAGCCTATGTGGTCTTCCATATCACCAGGCATTAAGGTGATGCAGAAAAAGCTCTCCGATCTGAAACAAACAAGTGACAGAGACAACTGAGTTCAAGTCTTTAAGATCTGGCACACAGGTTTGATTACCCATACTGATTGAAAGGTATAGCATAAAGGGCAGTGGACTGCGAAACAGACCACAGAAATTAAACTGGCCACATAAATGGCCATCTGGACTCTGGAGACATTTAAGCCTATACCCCAGAAAATACAATATGTTAATCAACGTCTCTTAGCCAGCAAACCACCATGACCTTAATTTATTAAGTAATCTACTAAAAACTGTCATTGAACTGTAAATTCATTCATATAATGACAAAAAAAGCAATTGGGTACTTCATTTAATACTTCCTTGCACTAACAACAACGTTGTCATTGTTGACCGCTTGAGGTCGTGTGGCAGAAAAAAAGGGTGATGTACGCCTATAACATGATGCTCTAGTAATGCAATGTAACCATTTGAAAATCTAACGTTAATTTAATTTCGTACAGATACAAAATGAGTTAATATTACTAACTGGGCTATGTCCTCCACAACACCCTCACAAAGTTGAAAGCATATATTAACAATCAGCAGTTACTGCTCAAACTTTTTCTGAAAAACAGCCCATCTCCATTACGGTGTGCCTCTTTCCTTTGTGATTTTAATTTGTTACTAACGTTGCATGTTAGCTGGCTGCCTGACGTTTGCTAGCACTGTAAAACGCACTTGGGAGTAGCATAGCGTGCACTTTATGCAAATTCAGCTCCCATATTATTGAAAACATACTGTATATAAAGTTTGAATGGGACAAGAACATTAATAGCCTACTGCGTTTCAAGAAGATTTGATCTCGTATGGAAACGAACCTTACCGTATGCACATTAGCTTCTAAATTCGGATGTCTTTAAATCCATGGTTAAAATAGACCAAATCAAGAGGTACAGAATGACCGAAGTTTCAGTTAGCATAGTCGCCAAATCATCATTGCTTTTACGCAGTCAGGAGTTCAATAATCCACAGATGTACTGTATCCATAAACAGGGAGCACACGCAAACGGTTCTCCCTTTCCCTGCGGTTGGAATTATTGCTGTCAGCTTTGCTCACTCAAGTTTATAACTTCAAACCTCGTGATCCGAAAGCTGGCCCGCCCCTACTTCAGAAACAGAGGATTTCCCGGAAATTCTGATTCCCCTCTCGTTTTAAATGAACAGAACCTGATTCCAAGAACCCTGTAAAGGGAACGATCTGTTCACTCAAGATCATAGGGACCAGATTGGGCTATTTAACCTTGCAAGTAATACAAAATAGACGGAGATAAATTAAATTACGATGTAACTTTTTAATGAGTTTTATTGAGTTTTGTACGGCCTATCCGTGCACATATTTCAGCCTTACTTGCCATTTCGTGTAACAAACAAAACGTACTATTTGCTATTAGGCTATTGATTAAATGTGAATGTATTTGCTTATTGCGTAGGCCTGTATGTAATTTGTGCAGTTGTAACTGATTGTTGTAACTGGGTGTCGATTATAAGAATATGCTAAATCAGGATTGTAGGTGATGGAGGTTGGCAGGGCATGAAATTAACTTTTTCACCAACTGGGCTGGCCTGTGGATTATAAAAATCACCAGCCATTTTCAAAATTTTACTAGCAACATTACCTTTTTATAATATAGCACAACCTGGTTGTTTGCCTGCCAAAGTGGCTGCTAGACTAGTACAGAATCTTCAGCCACAATCAGAATTTTACCAGAATTTGGCTGGTGGCGGGTGTTACCTTCACACCCTGGAGGTTGGGACAGGTTTGAGAAAAGGGTAATCTTAGCTGTTCTAAGAAGGATGTGGTTTCAGAATTGTTGCTCCAGGCCTATGATGCTTTGTTGATTGGTTATTTTACTTTATCCCCTTTTGTAATGCTTAAGTTTGCAGACACTATTCAGTTCATCTACCTTTTTTCGTCGAAACTGATAATAAAAATGGAATCCAAAAGGTTTGCGATGACAAACTTGCATAGCTTCAGTTTACTATCAAAGGTAACTCTATTTCCTGAAAGTGGGTTATCTTCCAGCTCGGAGTGAAACTGTGGTCTGTCTGTACAGATTTCGGGGAAACGACCGCATTTCTGAAACTGTAAAATATCACTCCACAGAGCTTCAGAGAATGCATGTCTCACCTAAGGAAGAAGTAGAAGATCACACTTTTATTCCTCAACTTTCCTTGAATTCTGGGCCCTCATTTTATCAGCTTTTATTTCCAGAATGCACACTCTGTACTTCTTGCTTGGAATTTGCAGTCACAGGTGAAGAATTGGGCTATTTTTAAAATTACATATAATGATAATTTTACGTGGAAAGAAAATGACAGTGTTTGAACAGTGTTAATTTTTTAATAATGATAAAAAAAACTTCCAAAGGACCTTCTGCAATGATGTCAAGGTTGAGAAACATGTTTACATGCACATCATTAGCCTATTCTGATCTTATTTGGAAAACTCAAGTAGGCTATTCCGGTTATGATACAGTGGCAGTCCATGTAAACATCTTATTCCAAAAAGCAAAACCTGCCAAAAGATCCTACAAAAAATATGCAAAATCCAAATAAAATAGGTTGCATATGCCAATAATAATCCAAAATGAAAAGCATGTAAACACATTATTCAATTTACATCTTCAGGGTCTGTGCATGTACAGATTTGCAAGGTGTCTTGGGTGTTAGCCAGTTAGTTTACGGTAAAAAAGTAAGGATTACTGCAATAAATTACAGAAATTTTAAGGTTTTCACACTTGTCTACATACAATAGACATCGCATTGCATCCCATGTCCCAGTAAGAATAATGGCACCCAATGCTCAGAAATGGCACGCAAATAGATAGCACTTGTTAGGACCCAGCTTTTTCCCTTGTACTCCAAGTGAGGACAATGCAGGAACTCACCACCACAACAAAACCAGCACAAGTTTGCGGTACAGCAACCTTCAACACACTGGTCGCCTAATCAGGCTTAAATACCCTCGGAGGCCTTGACTTGTCAAACATGTCCGTATTATCTTTGAGGGCATATCTCTTTCTTCCATAATGACATATGCTTTTGATAAGCAACAACACACGCCATTAGTCATGCCCGAGAACCTATGGCACCTAGATGTGATAGTCAGGGAGTGCCGAGGCCAATCTAGGCCTTTGACCTCTGGCCATACAATTTACGAAGATCAGCCCTCACCTGCTACACTAAATCATTGATCAATACACACACACACACACACACACACACACACATGCTTAATTTCTCTTATAGGACAAAACTCAGAACCCATCACACTATCCAGGTGCACAAATTGAAGGCTGTTATCAAATGTAGGGCATGGATTGAATACCATGTTTTCTGCCCTTCTATTGTAGTTTTCTACAGATTATTTGCCTATTTTCAATATTTAAGACACCACTACATCATATACCATAGATGTGTTGCATTTATCAGTGAACCATTGTGTAGGCCTTTAAAATTGTAACTTCATTGAACATTTAAAATCTAATATGTTATAGGCTACTTTGCTATAGCATATTGCTATAGCATATTGAAAACCTCTTCACTGTTTTCTTAGCCACTTTTCTTATACAAAGTAGTCTGCAAACAGGCATGCAAGTATTATCATAATCTCAGATTAACTGAGGGAACATTAATCTGACATGATGACACTCTAATTACAGCCTGTCGGCATAGCGTTCTGTGACTACACCCAGTTCCTATCATTGAAACTAAACTGGAATCGATAACTTAAAAAAATGAGCTTTTTACCTTTCTCATCAGTCCTTCTACTCTAAAATGTATTTTATCAAAATTTAAATATCATCGCACATATTTAACATTGAAATAATTAATTAATTACCAAATAGTAGAGTATAATTGCGGAAATGCAATGAACACCAATAACAACTACGTATTTATTTCTGCTGACCTACATGACATTCATTAATGTACATCAAAAACATCCTGCCTTTATACTGTTACAGTGGCTGAGAGTCACGTCAATCCAAAATTGAAGGGAAATATAATAGGTGATAGGAAAGCCATTATAATTACGGAAACCTTGTCTGATCAAAATGTACACAGAATGCAACATTATGCCTTTTTTGTTTTTGGCTGTGACTGCAGGAAGCAGACATTAAAATGGTAGCCTTCTTAACTCACAAATCAACTTTACTGTTGAGTATTCATTCACAGACTGACAGACTTAGTGTATTAATACAGTAAAAGAGCCAATCCTTCAAAAGACCAGCAAAGTATTTGCAGCTGTAGAATGTTTCCTATCTCACTCTGGTTTTTCACTCAGCCAGATCTAACAGTGTCAGATCTGCATCCACTTTGTACATAAACAGATGGGTGGATCATTCTCAATGCATACCAGTGTTCTAGAGAAACTTTTGTGTTACATGTCAAAAATGAAATGGTGAACAATACGAACATAGAAAATATTGGCACAATATTGCCACAATCTATCTGACTGTGGGGTATGCAAGTAAATATATGAGAGAGTAATGAGCAAAAACTGTGCACTTGCCACTGTGCATTTGTATGTCTAAATACAGCAGTCTAATTTACCAGGCCAGCTCTCCCCTCCCCTATTCTTCAATCAATGTTTACGGAAGCACTGTTATTATGAAGACACTGTATACATGATTTCTATCTCCACATTTCTAAAAGTTTTGGAGCATTGAATGCCTTGTATAAAACAGCATTGCACACATAAAGCTCAGGTAAGCTCTCTCACCTTCTGCAACAGCTTCCTGGAAATCCTTCAAAATCTGTAAAACTGCCAGAATCAGGCTTTATACATCCAGGACGAAATGATCAAACTGAAACGGGACTGATGCAAGGAATACCACACTTTCTATATCACTCTCTTTCGGTGATAAAAGAGAAGTGAAAGGATTAACAGCTGAGCTCTCTGAGTGACCGTGACTTTCCATCAATAGCAGCACCGCACAGATCCTCCTATTCTGAGGTTTACAGGAAAGTGAAACTGAAAGTAGTTTGTCCTCTCAGCTGTTACAATGCAGCAGGGTACACTGCTAGTAAAGACAGAGTTTGAGTCATTTCCAAATGATTTCGGAATCCATTTGTAATGGATACTCCATATCTTAATCTACATATCTTATTTCTTTCTTGTGTTAAACAAGTACCAATTGCTGAATTGTTCTAGAGTAGATCCAGAATTAGAAGTTCATTCGAGTTTTGCATCTTAATACATTGTGATATTCAATATTATTACGATGTGAGTATGCTGGGATTGATGCTGCTAACCTGAAAGGAATGCGCTTGGGATGGTAACGTGATGTCTCTAGTTGCTGTAGTGACTCTGCAATGGTTATTCTGGGATGTACTTAATTTTCTGGCACAGATGTGCCCTAGGGCAGGGGTTCCCAAACCGGTCCTGGGGGACCCCTGTGTATGCTGGTTTTTGTTACAACCACAGTTGCAATCCCAGAATTTTAACAAGCTGTTAATTTTTCTTAATTAGGTGCTTTTCATGTTTGGAGGAATTATTCGCCCTCTTAAGACACATTATGTCAGAAATAGCTATGCATGCCATGTAGAACAAACTCCCCATGTTCACGTTGTGCTTATTGTGCTATATTGCAACAATTACATAAAAAGAGGTTACAAAATAATGTATTTTCACTCAAATTAAAGAGTGAAGTGAATCAATAGGCTCCTAATTAGGTTGTTGAACACGTGTTTAACTCAATTTTTTCTTTAAGTTTATTAACACAATGCAGGTTTGGCTCGTTATCATTTGCTTTGTGTTTGAATTCTTCATTATCTACCAAATGATTAGTTTTAGTGGCCATGTGTCCAACTTTCACCAATTAGGAGCCTATTGATTCAAATCAGTCTTTAAATGGATCTGTTAAATAATTTTCTTATCTTTTTAAAATAATATAGCACAATAAGCACAATGTGAACATGGGGTGTTTATTCTACATGGCATCCATAGCTATTTCTGATATAATGTGGCTTAAGAGGGTGAATAATTCCTCCAAACATAACAAGCACCTAATTAAGAAAAATTAACAGCTTGTTAAAATTCTGGGATTGCAACTGTGGTTGCAACGAAAACCAGCATACACAGTGGTCCCCCAGGACCGGTTTGGGAACCCCTGCCATAGGGGACTGACTGCAGATCACATGATTTCTGGGAATGAACTGTTGCTGGATGAAAGTGAAAGTAAACGTTTAATAACTAGGTTATATGAGGCCACCAGTAGTATAGATCATAAACCTGTAATGTCAACAATGACACAACACCCAGTTCTAGAAGAGATAAATTCAGCTTCATCCAGCAACAGTTCATTCCCAGAAATCATATGATCTGCAGTCAGTCCCCTATGGCACATCTGTGCCAGAAAATCAAGTACATCCCAGAATAACCATTGCAGAGTCACTACAGTGTGTCCTGGGAAAATGTAAACAGTGTAGTAACAGAAAGGTAGGTCCTCCAACCAATTCACATCTTACTGTCAGGAGTGCAGCTTGCCATCTTGTGATTTCTTCAGCAGTTCAGAGCATGCTCTAACTTCATAGTACTGACTTTGCTTATTGAATTATGTAATGCATTATTTTGAAGTGGACGTTTGTGCATGAAGTTAATTCTATAGTTTTTTTTGAAGAACTCAAATATATTTGTTACAATAATTAATAAATGAGTTAAGGGTTCTTTTTATGAGATATGTTGTTAGCTGTTAGATCATTAGCATAATAAGTATTAGGGCCCTATCTTGGCGCATGGCGCTAAGTCCATTTAGGGCGTGTCCAAGTCCACTTTTGCTATTTTAGCGGCGTTTTTTTTTGGGCGCTAAGCACAGCGCAAGGTGCAGCTGGGCTGAACCTAGTCTCTTCATTAATTATAGGTGTGTCTTGGGCGTGACATGCAATAAACCAATCAAAATGTTATATCCCATTCCCTTTAAAAGCCTGCTTTTCCACCTTGGCGGATTGTTTATGATGGCGAAACAGACATGCTCGTGCGTGTTTAGTGCGATCAAGGAATAGGCTATATGGATCAGTAGCAGTAGTAGTATTATGAGTTCCTGGTAATTCCTGACAGTGCTGTTTACAAAATATATGCGGTTAAATTTCGTTAAAAGCACCTGCAACAGCTGAGAATAAGCGACCAATTGCTTCCGTCTCACCTTAGAAAACGCCAAATTAGCCTGCTTGTTTAACGGATTTCGTTTGATTATGCAATGAACTCATGTTCAAGCTTCATCCGAAGTTCATTAGGCTACCTGCATTCTAATTTTGATTAATTTGCCTTAATGATGACACTAAATACAATAAATCTGTCAGGTTGGCAACCCATACGTTCAGCATATTTTCCCTTGTTTTATAATGTCCTGCTTATGGAAATGTGACCAACCTGTTTTACTGGTAGCGTAATACGATCCACTTTCCCAGGGAGACCGTGAAAAGTGCGATTTACAGCAGGGGAAACAGACCTGCTCCCGTAAAGCGCATATGCAGATAATGGAATTAAAATTAATTGTAAATTAATTGCGTAACGTGCTGCAAATTTAGTTTCTAATTAGACGCTTAGTTCTCTTTAAAATCTTTTGTTCAGTTATGGAATAACAGGTGAAATCAGCGAGGTTTTAATAAGCTGAGGGTATGGAAACCTTGTCACTGTAATTAAAAAAATATGAAGGACGAAGAATAGCTAAGGTTACAATTCAGTTATCATGATGACATTTATCTTCGTTTTTTAACCATAGGCTATCGAAAAAAACTTTATGCACAGCGAATCCACTGTAGCCTAGGCTATTTGAAAAACAATAAAAGCAATATTCACTGGACAAGGTTTTTAACTTTTTTCAGTCACAAACCATTCTATTTACTTACAGGCTGTATTCCTAGATAAACAGAGCTGTGTTGTAATGACGTCTGAAGCGCATTTTCAGAACTCAAATGTCCGTCTGTTGCAGTGCGCGAGTTTTCCATTGAATGACAATTCACGCATTAGGTGTAAATGACAATGTGGCAAGGTGAGTGCCACCGCTCCAGAGAAGAGTCGTACACTTTAGTTCGTTCGAGGGTTTTTATTGTTTCCCCCCCCCACAATTGGCTCTCTCAGCCGGTTTCTCCGTGTGCTTGCTTCAAGCACTTCCGTTCACTGCTATACCCGCAGCCACACACTCTACTCCCTGTTCTCCAGGTCAAGCTCCCGTTTTCCTCGCGGAAGTCTCCTTTTTATACTCCAGGCTCACTGTCGAACAATCAAGGCAATTGGTTAAGTGATTCAATCCAAAATAATCATACGTCACCAATTGCCTGAATTCCGCCAGCTGTGCCGGTTCCACAAACCACCCGAGCTCACTCTCTCTCTTGCAGACAGCGCCTAAAACCACGCCCCCCTACCACATACCCCCACCGCCCGCCTTAGGCCGGGAAGCCATCCGGCCGATGACCAACCCCCTCCCCCCCCCCCCTCCGACCCCACCGGGCGAGAGAGAAAGTCAGCCACCACCATCTGCGCTCCCGGCCTATGAATCACCTTGAAATTAAAAGGCTGCAAAGCCAGATACCAACGAGTGATTCGGGCGTTGGTATCCTTCATGCGGTGAAGCCACTGGAGGGGAGCATGGTCCGAGCAGAGGGTGAATGAGCGACCCAGTAGGTAATACCGGAGAGACCCGACCGCCCACCGAATGGCCAGACATTCTTTTTCTACCGTGCTGTACTTAGCTTCCCGCTGCGAGAGCTTTCTGCTAATATACAGCACTGGTCGGTCGAGCCCCTCCACCTGCTGAGTCAAAACGGCCCCCAGCCCTCTGTCCGATGCGTCTGTCTGCAAATTAAAGGGGAGAGAGAAATTAGGGGTGAACAGGAGCGGTTTCCCACAAAGAGCCTCTTTAACTCGCTCAAACGCCTGCCTGCACAGCTCCGTCCACTGGACCGGATCTGAGGCACCTTTCCGAGTCAAGTCGGTTAAGGGACTGGTCAGCTCTGAGCTCTTTTTTTGTCTTGGGTCGGGGACAGGTCGCAATCGCTGCGGTTTTATCCACTAGAGGCCGCACCTGTCCACTTCCCAAGTGGTACCCCCAAATACCGTACCTCCGCCCGGCCAATTGCACACTTCTTTGGGTTAGCCGTGAGCCCCGCCTGTCTCAGGGACTCAAGCACCGCCCCCACATGCCGCACATGCTGAGCCCAGCTGCTGCTGTGGATGATAATGTCATCCAGATAGGCTGCAGCGAAAGCAGCATGCGGACGCAGCACCCTGTCCATCAGACGTTGAAAAATGGCAGGGGCCCCGAATAACCCAAACGGAAGTGTCCGGAATTGGTATAACCCGTCCGGAGCGGAGAAAGCCGTTTTTTCCTTGGACTCTGGAGACAAGGGAATCTGCCAGTAGCCCTTGGTTAAATCCAGTGTCGAAAAAAAACGAGCTGTACCCAGCCGATCCAAGAGCTCGTCGACCCGAGGCATTGGATAGGCATCAAAACGTGACACTTCGTTCACCTTACGATAGTCTACACAGAACCGAATAGATCCATCAGGCTTACCTACTAGCACGATGGGGCTATTCCACGCACTGTTAGACTCCTCTATTACCCCCAATTCCAGCATTGTCTTTATTTCTGCCTGAACCAATCTCTTTTTATGTTCCGGCAATCTATAGGGCCGTGAACGCACCGTCACGCCCGGGGTCGTCTCAATGTGGTGGTGTATGAGGTTAGTGCGACCTGGTAGAGGGGAAAACACATCCGCAAACCGCTTTTGCAACAAGGCAAGATCCGCCCTCTGATTCGGTAAGAGATGGCTATCTGAAAGGGGTGAGGTTTGATTGGTAGAATTTGGTACCTCTGGCCCCAGCTCATCTCTTTCCTGATCTACCGTAACCAGGGAGACCGGTACCACCTCTTTCCATGCTTTTAATAGATTGAGATGATAAATCTGTTTCGCCCCCTCTCTATCAGATCGCTCCACCTCATAATCGACTTCCCCCACTCGTCGTGTGACCACAAAGGGTCCTTGCCACTTGGCGAGTAATTTCGTGCTGGAAGTCGGGAGCAATACCAGGACTTTATCTCCCGGTGAAAATTGCCGTAGCTTAGTTCCTTTATTGTATTGCCTCTGCTGACGTTCCTGAGCCTCGAGCAAATTCTCCCGTGACAATCTACCCAGTGTATGGAGTTTTGCGCGTAGGTCCATAACGTATTGAATTTCATTCTTACTGGGACTTGGACCCTCCTCCCAGCTTTCTTTAACTAGGTCCAAGACACCCCGTGGTTTTCTACCGAACAACAGTTCAAAGGGAGAAAATCCCGTGGAGGCCTGGGGAACCTCTCGCACTGCAAACAATAGCGGAACTAGCCACTTATCCCAATTTCGGCTATCATCGTGTACGAACTTTCGAATCATAGATTTCAAAGTCCTATTAAAACGCTCAACGAGACCATCCGTTTGCGGATGGTACACGCTGGTCTTAATGGACTGAACACCCAATAATTCGTACAATTCGCGTAATGTGCGTGACATAAATGAAGTGCCTTGATCCGTTAGAATCTCTTTCGGGATTCCGACGCGGGAGATTATCTGGAACAATGCCTGCGCAACACTCTTGGCTGAGATATTACGTAACGGCACTGCTTCGGGATACCGGGTTGCATAATCCACGAGAACTAATACAAATCGGTATCCCTGCGTGCTCCTGTCAAATGGCCCGATGAGGTCCATGCCCACTCTATCAAAAGGGACCTCAATCAACGGTAGAGGGCGCAACGGCGCTTTTGGGATGGCCGGGGAATTCACTAGCTGACAGTCTGCACAAGACGCACACCACCGACGTACGTCCGCCCAAATGCCCGGCCAATAAAAACGGGCCATTATCCGGGTTAGTGTTTTTTCATACCCTAAATGACCAGCCATGGGGTTGTAATGAGCCGCCTGGAAAACCATTTCCCGACGGCTTTTAGGTACCAACAACTGGGTCGTTTCCTCACCTGTCTGAGTGTCACGACACACTCTATACAATCTGTCCCTAAGAATGACAAAATATGGGTGAGAGCGTGCAGCGTCCGGGTGCACCAGCTGGCCATCAACATATATCACCTGGTCAAAGGCGAAGCGTAGGGTGTCGTCACGAGACTGAGCGAGTGGGAAATCCTCCACGGGGTGGAATACCGGCACCTGGGGAGTCTCTACCGGAGGCTCTCCCGATGCTGCCCCCCCCTCGGCAGTGTCGGACGACCCCGCGTCACCACTGTCAACTGCACACACCTCACACTTCCCTAGCGGTCGTGATCGCACCCCCATCAGCTTCTCAGCTACCTGTTTAAACCCCTTCCAATCTGTGCCCAAAATCAGAGGGTGCGAGAGGCGGGAGCTAACCGCAGCCTCTAGAATATGCTTTTTATCATTGATGCGAATTTCCACTGGTACTAAAGGGTATTTGTGTACGTCCCCATGCACACACCTAATAGTTATCCAATGTGCCGCCACCAAAGCCTCTGGTCGAACCAGGCTCTGTTGGATCATGGTCTGCATAGCCCCTGAGTCCAACAGCGCCCGGTGTTCACTCCCTTGCACCCTTACCGGAATGCAGTACGCCCCGTCTGGATCGGGAGCGGAGGGGGGCGGGCCGACAATACGGACCACCTGCCCCACCTCCATGAGTGGACAATCGCGGCGCAGGTGGCCCGGCTGTCCGCACCGCCAACACCCCGGTCCAGTTGTTTGAGGAGCTCCCTGAGGGCCGGACTGCACCGCCACTGAGCCTGAGTGGGGAGAAAACACAGGGGGATTAGGCATGGGGAAATGGGGGTTTTGGGGACGGGAAACTGGAGAGTGAAAGGAACGAGGGGGATATTTCTTTCGGGCCGCCGGCTCCGGTTTCTGTTGCTGGGCGAAGGGTTGTTGTGCCAGGTGGTCCTCAGCCAGGGTGACGGCGATATCTAGGTTGGTGGGGCGATGGCACTGCACCCAGTTGGCTGTCGCCGCTGGCAGCCCCGCAATGAACCGCTCCAGGACCACCTGCTCCACTATTCCAGCAGCAGAGCGGATTTCTGGCCGGAGCCAGCGCCTCGCCATGTCCGTCAGCCGCTGGGCGTACGCGAATGGTCGGTCCTCTTCCGTCAGGGTGGTCTCCCGGAAGCGCCGTCTGTGGTCCTCCGGGCTGAAAGCCATTCGGTCAAGGACCGCCTTCTTTACATTCTGAAAGTCCGCCCTAGCGGCTGGCGACAGGCTATGCGCAGCTTGCTGCGCCTCCCCTGACAAGAGGGGCAGGAGGCGTATGGACCACTCTCCCAGTGGCCACCTGCACGCCTCCGCAGCCACCTCGAACGCCTCGAGGAAAGCTTGAGCGTCATCGTCCCCGGTCATCTTCGGGAGGTGGAATTTTGGGGACGAGACGCTCCGCCTTCCCCGAGAGTCTGAATCGCCGGAAGCAGCCAGCTGTAGCAGCGCCTGGGTCTGGAGGCTAGACTGCACACGCAGGGCTTCCATCTGCTCTGCATGAGCCGCGGACTGTCGCTCCTGCATGGCAGCTATGCCCTCCAGCATTCTTCCCAGCGCTACTACCGATGAGGGCTGCTCCGGCTGTTCTTCGGTGTGATCCATCTTCGTTTATTTATTTATTAAACTCTTCCCTCTTCCTCTCCCCGTACGGGCCACCACTGTGGCAAGGTGAGTGCCACCGCTCCAGAGAAGAGTCGTACACTTTAGTTCGTTCGAGGGTTTTTATTGTTTCCCCCCCCCACAATTGGCTCTCTCAGCCGGTTTCTCCGTGTGCTTGCTTCAAGCACTTTCGTTCACTGCTATACCCGCAGCCACACACTCTACTCCCTGTTCTCCAGGTCAAGCTCCCGTTTTCCTCGCGGAAGTCTCCTTTTTATACTCCAGGCTCACTGTCGAACAATCAAGGCAATTGGTTAAGTGATTCAATCCACAATAATCATACGTCACCAATTGCCTGAATTCCGCCAGCTGTGCCGGTTCCACAAACCACCCGAGCTCACTCTCTCTCTTGCAGACAGCGCCTAAAACCACGCCCCCCTACCACAGACAATTCGCGCATTAGGCTTGATATAGGTGTTATCATCTCATTTTTAATGTATAGCCATTGTCCAGTACCATCGCACATCGCCTGGATGTTGATGGAGTGGGCTGAGAGCAATGTAATGGGGCATTGTTTCCCTTCGCTGAGGGAAAGGTATGTGCCTGTGGACCTATGGAACCTTTTATTATTATGCATTTTTGATATAGCCTACACAATAATAATATTTCACATTGTGATCTAGATATTTTAGTCATGCCTGTGCACGCCCCTGTGTGTAACAGACAGGAGGGTATGCGCGTTGTGCACACGCCTATGTAGACGCACTTATATGCGCCGTTAAAATAGCATGTAAACAACTGCGACATGACTTTAGACCAGGTTTGTGGTGGTTCTAGCGCAAGCGCTTTCTGCTGGCTCAAGATAGCAATACGCCAAAAAAAATCCTGGCCACTCCTCATCTTAAGACCAACACACCCAGTTCACTAATGATGGCGCAAGACTAGTTAATGGCGCAATGCTAGTTTGACGGCGTAAGCGTTAGGCGTTATTATGGACCTAGCGCCGGGTGTAAGATAGCAAAGACACTTGCGTTTGCGTTAGCGCCGCTTTGCGCCGGGTGTAAGATAGGGCCCCGGGTTTGTGGTGGTTCTAGCGCAAGCGCTTTCTGCTGGCTCAAGATAGCAATACGCCAAAAAGAATCCTGGCCACTCCTCATCTTAAGACCAACACGCCCAGTTCACTTGTAATGGGCGCAAGAATACATGATAGGGCCCTTAGAGTTGCAGAAGGGTGCTACTTTCTGGCCATATTACTAATTATGGAGTGCCCTCTGGTGGTTGCTGAAGGTGTAGTTTTATGTATATCAGAAACGATGAAACTGTATTATTTGTTAGTTCAAAGAAAATTCAATCACATTTAAATACCTCTTTGTATAGCTGGATATTGACAGAAGCTATTTAAATGGGCACAGTCTGCAATAGTACTATTACTATCTACAATTTAAGATGCATGTTTGAATACATTTAGTAGTTAAATAAGTGATATCCGAGAACCACGCAGATATTATAAAGTATCCCCACTCACTTATACTTACTATGTAAGTTACAAATTCCAACTGACTTACTTCCAGTTAGCATGCATTATATCTTAGTGTTTACCTGAAATGGAGATTTTATGAGCCTGTGTGTGTTTGTATTTTCAGCTCACTGGTGAATGATAGGGCATTGTAGAGAATCAACACTGAACAGCAACCAAGTAAATTGCATGAAGGCATTTCATGGCATATTATAACATATGGCACATGACATCATACGATACCTAACATGGATGACAGATTTCCATTATTAAGTAGATTCATGGAGAGTGCATGCATCTCAGCTCAGCGAGCCACAGAACAGAGCAGAACCCGATAGTGACATGGCAAACTTCTGCAGTGAACATCCCCCTGTTACCATGGTAACTTGTTGGCCTGCACAATCAACCCCTAGCTCTCAAGTCAATCATACATGTAAAGTGCCATTTGTACTCAATCATCTGATCTGACTGTCACTTAAATGAAATCAGTGACAATGAGAAGAATTGTAAAAACTTGCTCGGGGGCTTAGGACAGCATGATCAACGTCCTCAAATCTGAACCATGCAAGATGTCACTGCATCACTCATCACAATGTCAATTGTACAAACTGAATAATTAAGGGCAAATTGTGCTTTACTCATACCTGAAGATGATAACCTGAAGGGTTTCTTCTCCTGACTTATTTTTCCAATAGGAAAATTTGTCAGGAGAAACAACTCTTAAAGTGATCCATCCATATCTACTGCATATCTGGCAGCAGAGTGATGATTTAAGGCTTCTTTGATACGTCAGACCCTTGATGACTTAGAGCCATTTTTCCAATCATGTATTCCATACTGTTCCAGCATAATTTACGGCTAAAGCTAGTCCCACCCCCCCAATTCCCAAAGAGATCCATTCAAATGTAGAGACATTACAGTATCGCTTGTAAGAGTACCAGAAAATAAGGTTCAGAATTGAGTTTATATATATTCAGAATTGAGTTTATATATATTCAGAATTGAGTTTATATATATTCAGAATTGAGTTTATATATATTCAGAATTGAGTTTATATATATTCAGAATTGAGTCAATATATATTCAGAATTGAGTTTATATATATTCAGAATTGAGTTTATATATATTCAGAATTGAGTTTATATATATTCAGAATTGAGTTTATATATATTCAGAATTGAGTTTATATATATTCAGAATTGAGTCTATATATATTCAGAATTGAGTTTATATATATTCAGAATTGAGTTTATATATATTCAGGTTTTGTGTTAATAATTCCTGTTTGGCACCCCATAATATATATATATATATTTATATATATACAAGATGGCCAAAGCTGGTCAGAGATATCACAGACCGGTTACACTAATCCTTACACTATATTGAGCTATTCATCGGTGTGTAGATCAACCCATTCAGACGATGAGAGTGTCGCCCAAACGTTTCATAAGAAATGTTTATTGTAGCGTAGTCTTCATTCATGCCATTAGCCATCGACCTGTTATTGCCAAATTATTGTAACTCCTTGGGAAACTAGCAACCCATTGCACAGAATCCTTTTTGTGGACGCTAGAAATCCCAAAATGTATGGTTGTATAAGGTAGTGCTTAGTTTCTTATCTAATTTGCTCAGAATAAACACAAGGGAGCGCTAGATCCCTATATTGTTTTGTAAATAGTGAACAAGGTAAATAAAAGATTTTCATGGTCATTTAATTTAATTTAATTTACTTATTTTTGTATTTCCTTCTTTGACTGGACCTTCAGTATGAATTACATCAATGAAACATCATTGGCTGGAAACAGATGGTCCATATAACGTGCTTCATTGTTGAAAATAAGTTTTCATAAACATGTAATCTGCTTTGATTGGTTGAATTGATTTTAGATAAATATCATATTGGAGAGAAAAAAAACATTTAATACATTTTTAAAAAGGTCAAACTTGAATTGAACTGCATAATTCATTGTCCAGGCATAGTCTCACAGCCATATGTGTGATACCTATAGATATACAGTAGCTATCCAGCTACTTCTGTAGCACCTGATGGACAGTTTCGGTCCTTCTAATCAGTAATCCTACATCACCAACAGATATTCTCTGTTGATTCGAGACTGCCTGTTAATGGACTGGTACAATCCATCTGGTAATAGAACTGTAGTTACATATGTAACTGATACATATGTTGATTCAAGACTGGTACCTGTTAATGGACAGGTACAATCCATCTGGTAATAGAACTGTAGTTACATATGCAACTCCAATTTTAATGCATGAGAACATTTTCTATACTTGACTATGGATGAATAACCTATTGTGTCTGTGCTTTTATACTCAAAACAATTTATAGGCCCCTGGCCCCTTCCAGGTAAAATATTTTGAAAAGCCTGTGATTCAGAGTACACTCTGAATGGATAATTTAACATAAGTTGAGCGAGAGGTCATCATTCACTTCCAAATACTTATAATTGAGTGAATATATTGTGCTGAACCAACCATGTCAACTGTTCTATCTGTGGGTTTCAGGTGTTTCACACTGTTGTGCACTCTCTTCATGCCTCATGGGCTTTGCTGGCAGCATGCTCTGCTGCTCTGGCCCTGTTGCCTTTCTGGTGAGACATCGGGAGAAAGGGTTCTCTCTTTGGAGATTAAAGGAATTGGGGTTGGGTAAGAGCAACCTGGTTGAGGAGTAAGAACAGATGAGGAAAAAATGAAGTTAGTTGATTTGAAGGGGATCCCGAGTGGTGGAGTTAGGTGACAGTTTGGGTTTAGAACATAAAGTCAGGTGACAGAGCTGAACTGTGTTTCAACTGACTCGACCCTGCATGAGGGCATTTTCACCTGAGGTGAACTAGACATGTTTCCAGAGCAAATTATCCTGGGCTGACAGAACGTATTCCTTACCCAGACACGATTGCAAGGAGTCTGGAGAACAAAGAAGTTGAACAGGCGTACGTATGTTTATCCGGTGTAAAACACTACAGCCAGAAAGGATTCTTCATTGCTTGCACCTAACTAGAACCACCTTTAGCATATATTATCAACTGTTCAGGTAGAAAGTATGACAGTAGGCCTTTACCTGTAAACCTTGAGTGAGCTATACTGGATTGGCATGAAATCAATAAGATTCTGCATTTGCATTCTCTGCCTACATCTCTCAGGTGGGAGTAGGTGGTAATAGCATAATTGAAAGTTGGAAGAATTTGACATTCATTTATTTTTAGCTTTATAAATGCAATTGCAATTTTTCTTCAACGTGATAATAGACAGTATTTTAATGCATTTTAAACGTGTATATAAATAAACTGAAATAAAGAGACTGAAGCTCTTAGTCTTCCTGCCTTGCTACTGAAGCGTGGGGGTGTTTTTTTGTCATGTTAATACAGAGAAGGCAAACTAAGTCCCTGAAGAATTCATTTTGACGCATTTTCTTTAAAGGTCCTAGATTGGGTAAATTGCATTGATTTGTAATACATTTAGATCTTCTTTTTTACCTGACTCCTTGAGTTTTGTTTGACTGGTAAATACATACTATTTGTATTTTTGTACTTAAATCAATTCTACGATGCGTTTGCCTCTGGCACCCAATCTGTTTGTGGTCACTTCATTCCCAGTGTTTTTTATTTTAGTGACCATTATTTGACAAGGAATATTTCCCATTGAGATTCAAATATCATTTGTCCAGGACAGAAGCACAAAAAGTTTCCCATAAAAACACAAAATGACACTTAAAACAGACAGCAAATAAATCAGACAATGATTTTTTATTTTTTTTAGTTCTGTATACTATTTCAACCAAACATGTGCATTCAGTGACCAAGTAGTCCTTAATTCTGTTTTTGTATTCTTCCATACTTATTAGTCTAGTAAAATAGTCTAGTTTAAGATGATATTGCAGCTCACACCAGGATGAAGTTTAAAAGCATTTTCACCAAAACAGTGCGTGTTTGAGGAATTACATACTTGATTTGTCCCCGTGAACGAAGGTTGAAGCTATTGATAATTTGGGGAGTCAGTAGGGAGCATAAATATGGATGAAGTTCTTGCAAGATGCTTTATAAAGAACAATTTACCAGTGTTCCATTCTACGGTTATATAAGGACGACAAACCAACTTTCTTGTATAAATTGCAGTGATGTCTATGAAAACTTGAGTTAGAGATAAATCATAAGGCTGCATTGTATACTGAGTCTAACATTTTCAAAGACAATTAATTTGCATGCATATATAAAATATCACCATAATCAATAATTTATAAACGTTGTTTAAAATAATAGTTTTCTTGCACCAAAAGAAAGACAAAAGATGATCACCCAGGACAAAACCCAGGTATATAAGTTGAAACTTATTCAATCAACCTATTATTTAAAGGAACGATCTTATGACTGCTTGTACCTTGAGAAGCACATCATTATAGTCTTTTCAACATTTAGTAAAAGTCTTAACTCACAAAGATTTCTCAGTACAACACTAAAAGCTAACTGCAGTTCCAGTTGCTACAGATGGTGCAGAGCCGTACATAATGGTATCATCCACATAAAAATGAAACTTTGACCTCGTAACATTACAACATAGATCATTGATATAAATTGTAAATAGAATAGGACCTAAAATGGACCCTTGTGGGACACCATATGGAATACTCAGTGGGCAAAAAAATAAACCATCAATCTGGACACTGCATTCTACCACTCAGGTAATGTTTGAACCATTAACCAGCCTCTGTAACATGACCGAATGGTCAACTGTGTCAAATGCCTTAGATACATCTAAAAATAGTGTAGCACAGTACTATTTCAAGTCAAGTACATTGATGATATCATTTAAGAACTTAAAGTTAGAGTACGCAGTTTTTCCCCACATTTGTTGTCACAACATCCCTTGGCCCTGCCCACAGAGAAAGAGACACACCCCCACCCCACAGACCTCGTTGTGAACGTGAAAGTCTGCTAGATACAATTACAGGATTACAGATTGGTATTTTACAGTAAAAATGTCATCTAAATTTCCAGGTAAAACGATATTCACATACAACATGGGGCTAAACATGTCCAATTCCCACCCTAATTTGGAATGTCCCATTGATAATTTGCTATTGGCATTTACGCTCATGCACAATACCAATTGCCAATTTGGAGAGTGTCGACATCTACACTTCTCCTCCAAAGTGGTGTCGCAAGCGGGGTTCTTTTCACACAGTCCAGTTGGATGAAGACCTCAAATGCGGCTTTGGAATGCTGTCCATGAGCGCCCGATCGACCAGCCAGGCGTCGCTAGAGAGCAATTAAGTGCAGACCCGGAACTGACAGAACCCTCCCATACTAACCTGGGCAACACAATTTCCAATTGCATATTGTCTTATGACTCTACCGGCCATAGTCGGCCTTGACACGCTCCAGATTTGATCCGAGACCATGGGTGTAACAACCAGCTCGAAGCAGAAACAGGATTCCAGGAGACACCGATTTAAAGTGATGCCAATTTAAATGAAATAACAAAATATACAAAATCAGTGGGGAGTCAAAGTCTGCAAAACTCTCTCCATCACCGTTGACGGGACCGTGGTGGCTGCCTCCCGCTCTGCAAGGAACCTGGAGGTGGTCCTGGACGACCGGCTGGACTTCAAAGAGCACATCAGGGCGACGGCTCGGTCCTGCAGGTTCCTCCTGTCCAACATCAGGAGAATTCGACCGTACCTGACCACCTACTCCACCCAGCTTCTTGTCCAGACCATGGTCACCTCACGCCTGGACTACTGCAACTCCCTGCTCGCAAGCCTACCAGCCTGCACCATTCTGCCTCTTCAACTGATCCAGAATGCAGCTGCCCGGCTTGTGTTCAACCTCCCGAAATTTTCGCATGTAACCCCCCTGCTGAGGTCACTCCACTGGCTGCCAGTTGCAGCCAGGATCAGGTTCAAAGTTCTGACCCTGGCCTACACTGCAGCCAATAGGACAGGCCCCGCCTACCTGCAGGACTTAATCCAGAACTATGTTCCTGCTCGACCACTTCGCTCTTCTACAGCAGGGCGACTGGCACTCCCCCCCCTCCGTGTCAAAGGCTCTCGCTCGTCCCGACTGCGGAGCCGGAGTTTTTCCACCCTAGCTCCTCAGTGGTGGAATGAACTTCCCATTCCCCTACGTTCTACTCCAACCCTGCCTGCATTCCGTCGAGGCCTGAAGACACACCTCTTCAGACTCCACCTTGACTGATATTCTAACCTAGGAATATCAGTTCCCTGTGTTTACTAGTTCCCTGTGTTTTCCTATCTGTTTATTATAGTTTATAATAGTATTTAGAATAGAAGTGTAGTATTGCTGATTTACCCACAGCTTACTGTGAACTACAGTCAACGTTCATTACTAGGGATAGCTGCTACATTATGGGAAGGATGTGCTTTGTCTTGTCTGTTCTGTAGTGATCTTGATGATGTCTCTGTATGCACTTACTGTATGTCGCTTTGGATAAAAGCGTCTGCTAAATGAATGTAATGTAATGCAGTGCAGAGAAGCTCATCTGTCTGGTTCATCAGCCATAGGAGGGATCTCAGTATCCTTTTTCAGTCCCTTCTATTAGTTTTAGGGCCAGCTCTTAGCCCACCTCTTAAATACTCATTTCTTTCATTCAGTTGGGACAACACTGGTGTCTATCCTGATGTTGGCTTTCCTTTGTACAACGCTTTTCCTATTACAATTGTGTGAATGCGTCTCATTGTTTGCAATGACCTGATGCCACATAAATGTGCATTAAAAGCAGCCTTAATGTACATTCATGATTTATGCTATCTGCTTCTGAGCAAGCAACTGAGCTTCGTAATTACCGCTGTTATCTTTTTCACTGGATGACTGCCCAGTGCCAAGCCTTGCTGGATTTCCCCAGCAGCTACAGCTTGTATCACTAGCAATAAATCAAATATGCAGGGGTACATTTCTTGAAGAAGCAGCAACACAAATGTATATATATTGCACCAAGAAAGGATGATTTGACCAATCATCTACAGTATATTTACCAGCAGAAGTTGAAATTCAACTGTGACTACAGCCCTAATGTCTCAGAATGAGTTGACTCTGTTGTGTGCATATCACCATGACTGTCAGGGGTTTCCACCCCAGGATACAGAGTCACATTCAGCATGTAATAATATAAAGAGAAACATATCACAGTTGATGGAAATAAGCAATCCATAAATGAATATTATGTGATGTTAAAATCCTCAAATGTATTTGTGTCTGTTTAATTACATGGAAAGTGGATTAATGACAATCTCTGAGGTTCAGGGTTCATCCTGGTTCTATGTGAATGAAATGTGCAGGTTCTCCTCATATTTGCATGGGTTCTTTTCTCTGGTTTCTGCTTTCCTCTTACAGAAGGTTACTACATGCTGCAATACAGAGGCAGTGCTTATTTATTGGAATGCCCAAGTTAGTAATCATCTTCTTGATTTCTTTTCATTATTTATTTTTAATCAGAAATCAGAATACAAAAGATTATTGGCATCGGATAGGTGAGCAAAAAAGGGTATATAAAGTAAACATGCAATGAGCTATGTTGGATGCTCAAAAATTATATTATTATTATATATAATCAATTATTCAGAAAATGTTTTTATTTAATTACACAAAAAGGGGCCAATTATTGGAACTTATGTTTTCAGTACTGTATGCACTCTCCATTTACAGGGATAACTACCCAGTCATCTACTGTAGTGTTTTACCAGATTTGTGAGCATATTGAGGGAATCTTTGACCATTCCACTATACAGAATCTATAAAAAGTCCTTCAGATCTTTTGGTTTGCATTTGTGAACTGCCCTCTTTAATTCAAACTACACATTTTTGATTGGTTCCAGGTCCTGAGACTGAGATGGCTAAACCAAAGCAGTCATTTTGGAGTGAGTTAACCTTTTTTTGGTTGACTTCTTTTTTTTTTTAATAAGCCCCGCTCCTGTATGGAAGGATCAAGAGATCTGATGGATTCCTGAACTACAGAAAGTACCCAATGTTCCCTCTCATTAAAAACAACTAGACTCAGACTTGTTATTGTTGTGAAGGGAGGGTGCACAGTAATGAAAAAAGGTGCCAATAATATTAACACCTATCTTTCTTGGGGAAATATTACTTGTTAAACCTCTTTCAGTGAGCAATTGTACTAGTTTAAAATAATATAATTTTCAAATGTATGAGCAAAAATATAGCTCATTACCTCTTTATTGTATACAGCATTCTTGGTGGATTATAGGAGAAATAAAAGAAGAGTCTGAAAGGCACAGAAGCCACAGAGCAGCAGTGGTATTGTCTAGGTGGCAGTGTGCAGCCTGTCACTGGGTTTTAATATAATTATAGTGCACCAACTGCTATCGGTAGTGCAGTCCAAGCCCATGCCTGTGTGGGTGAGGAGGGAACTCCGGAGTGCAGCAGGAAACCCCCCCCCTGCCCACTCAGCTGTCAAAGATGGCCAGCCTTCTGTGCTTTATCTTGCCATGCAGATTATACAGTCCTGCTGGGACAATGTAAATCCTTTATATCCGTGCACGCAAGAAGAGATAGAGATAACCTGTAATGATCTTAAGCCCCCTGGTGAATTCAGATATTGCGAATGCAATACGGTGTAACCGTTGTTCATCACACCACCGGACAAATTGGTTATTTTCAATTCTACTATAGCTGGCTTTATCAACCTGAGGAAAATGTACATTACCAAAGCCATTGCACCCTTGGAAGGAAAACTAAAAATGGCCTGGCTGTTCTGTTCTTGAGGCTGTTCTTAAGTTCATCTTGCAGTGAACCTTCCGAGCTCATGCTGGTGTAGTCTTCTCTTTATTTTAGTCTCCACATCTATGCCCACATTCTGAAGAGTGTTCTTGATCTGTTTGACAGTTGAAAATTGTTTTTTCTTCACAATTGAAAGTATTCTTTGGTCAGCCACTACAGTGGTCTTCCATGGTCTACCAGCTTATTTGCTCTTGCTTCTTATCAATGTACAAAACAGTTGATTTTGACACACTGAATGTGTTGGCTATGTCTCTGATCAATTTGTTCTGAATCTCCCACGCTATGATGACCTGCTTTACTGGAATCAGCATTTGTTAGGTCATCATGTTGAGAGACAACAGCAACAGACTCCAACTGCAAATAGCACGCCTGGAATCAACTCTAGACCTTTTGTAGGTTTACTTGTGCATGAACTAATGATGTAAAAATACACAGCTGGCCAAGAAACAGCTGAGCAGCCATTTGTCCAATTACCTTTGCCCCTCCAAAATGGGGAGACTATGTATAAAAAGGCTGCAATTCCTACATGGTTCATCCGATATGGATGTAAATACCTGCAATACCTTTCATTAGAAATCCAATGTTCTGGAGTACAGAGCCTAAACAACAACAATTGTGTCACTGTCCAAATACTTACTTATGGACTGTACTGTGTGCGTGTATATATATATATATTTAAATGTGTGTGTGCGTGCGTGCGTGTGTGTGCGTGCGTGTGTGTGCATTGTGGCTTGGTATCTCACTGTCCCTCAGGTTGTTGCATGCAGTTACTGGTATAAAAATAACAGGTGCAACCTAGAGAGAATAAGTGATCCATCTGTCTGATGCTCCATGCCACACCCTGACAGGCATGAAGTCCCATACAACACGACAGTAGGGAACAGTAAATTAATTCTGGATAATTTCCTGTTACATAATTCTATTCTCCGTATTCATTTAATGGTATGCGTATGCAGAATTATAATCTCATGTACAAATGATAACAGTCCAAAGCACATGAATGTTCCGGCAGTAAAGTACCTTATAACGGACGAATTGATGAAGACTATCCATAATACAATTATTCAGTGTGTGTCTATGATTGACACTGAAGTATTTTCAGAAGATTTTCTGCTACTTTCTAGGTGAATATTGTTTTTTTTATCTCCCCTGCATTTCAGTCAGTTATGCAGAAGTTTCAATACATATTGATTTGTATTGTGTAATGTGTATTGATATTACCTGTGAAATGGTGTGTGTGTGTGTGTGTGTGTGTGTGTGTGTGTGTGTGTGTGTGTGTGTGTGTGTGTGTGTGTGTGTGTGTGTGTGTGTGTGTGTGTGTGTGTGTGTGTGTGTGTTTGTGTGTGTGCCTGTGCGTGTGCGTGTGCGTGTGCGTGTGCGTGTGCGTGTGCGTGTGCGTGTGCGTGTGCGTGTGTGTGTGTGTGTGTCCTCTCAGCGATACTTCACCAATCTCAACCCCTTACTATCTATCTGAGAAACTGGATGTTGCTGTGGTTTAGTGCCAGGGTACCAGGATACAAAAATAGCATTGTTTTCCTAAGGACATTTCCATGGCAACCTCGAGAAATGCTTCCAAGCCCCCTGCATCTTTTCTGAAGCATTACAACTGTTGTAAGCAGAGAACACTATAGAGTGTTGTAGAATGTGTTGTCTCTGTAGGTTATGAGCCAGCTCCAAAACATTATTCAAAGCCATTACCCACCTCCCCCCCATTTTATATTAGCCTATAATTTTATTTGGGGTATGCATGTGTGATTTATTAAGTATTAATAGAAACACTTTCAACTTCACAGAACGGTTTTGCCATTCACCTTTGTTCAATTTGTATATGGAGCTTAATGAGACATGATCGAAACAAGTAGTGTTGTGATTTTGTCATTATACAACTGAATACTGTATAAGAATTCTGGCATTGATGGGTATTGTCATGTTATTTTGCCTTTATAGTGATGTAGCATTTCTAATAGCAGTGTGTTATTATGAATAATTGATGAATGAATAATTAGCATTAGCATTAAAAGTTCAGGGATCACTGAAATTAACAAAGATATGTCGTGCCAGAAATGATTGCATTTCCTAAATGGCCACATCAAAATGAGAGGAAAGTGCGTTTATTTCATATAATGGCAACTTATTATGAACTTGTTACCTCCCTGGAAACCTATTCAAAATTCTGATAGGATTCTTCAAATGTTTTATTGTGAACTCTGCAGATTTGAGCTACGTCTGTAAGCAGCCATGCCTTTCAGATTGTTACATACAACTAATTTTGTTATGATGATGAAAAAGAAAGGACAGTCAGTGGCTTACTGAGAATACTTACTTCTCTGTGTTCATAGAATTTCCCATCTACCTGAACACCATGGTAAAATTGCATATTGCATAATGAGCTCTATACTGTAACGCTGAAAGGCCACAATCCAAAGGCACATTGGCACCATCTACTGTTGAATAACAGGTACTGGAGGAACTGGAGGTGTCCAGAGGAATGCAGCACCCCATAAATAGATGACAAAAAGTCTGGGAGGACAATTTAAAGGAAGTCAACTGCTCTGCGAATATTGTGTAGGAACTAGGAACCCAAAATATACTGTGTGAGTGATGTTGAAAACCTGTTTTCTTTTTTGCTTCAGTCTCGTTTGGTTGTTACAGTGAGGGAAGGCATGGAAAGTGAGACTCATCTTTAGGTGTACATTCCACAGAACTAAGGTCTATGAATCACCAGTTTGTCAGTTTATCATTTCTAAATAATTTAAGGGAAAATTCAGAAGGAAAAAATGAAGAAAATTAGGAATGACTTTTATTAGCATGTGCATTGGTATTTATATACAGGCATAACAATGATTACATTTTATATACTGAATAATATTTGCTGTGAAGGTCACAGGCTAATAGAATATGTGGCGTACTAGTCGTTGTAGGCAATAACTTTACACCCGTGATAGGTTCAAGAGCAGTTTGCAGATGCTGACTTGTAGATGTCCGTGCCTATTTCTCATCTCATAGTCATAGATGCCACATGTGTACTAATTCCTCAAATATTCAGTGGGGCTGAAGTTTGACAATAGGACATCCATGATATAATCATCAGTAAAGAGTACTTTGATGATTATATCATGGCTCTGCTGCTGGTGAGTATACCAAAGGTGTTGACATACTCTCGTTACGCTGCATCCATGAACATTGGTGGACTCTGGGCCACTGTGCATTCATCCTGTTTTAAAAATGCCACCTCATTTGCCTCTTTACAGTTGAACTGCGGTTGTGCGAGTTGCTGCGACCTTACGTTTCCAATGCAGTGGAGCTGACAGTGTGGAAGCGATCACGAAGAGGAGGCATGATGATGTCTCAGTTTTGGGAGGTATTGTGACTATTTTCGATTACACAAAATGCTGTTGTTGTTCAGTATTTTGGAGCGCTATAAAGTACACAGCGAAAAATGTAAGTGTACATTTAACACTGCTGGTGTACATTTAACACCCTTGAGTGTTTATATGAGTCCATAGACTCCAAAAGTCCAGATTACAGGCATTCATCAAATGCAAAGGATTTGCAACCAAGTACTAAATATGATGACTTTATTTGAGGTCCCCCCCCTCCCCCCCATAAACTTAACCCACAGTGCTCTCCCCCAATACACATATCTGGCTTATGTGCTGAGCACTTCCTGAATGAAAGGATAATATTGTGTTGCTGAATAAGGCAGATTAAAATATGCAGATATGTCGAAATGAGAAAATGTTTCATGTTATGACATGAAAATATAATACAATCATGGTTTTTAGTAAGTATACTATTGAGCCCCCAGATAATTGGAAAACTCAATTTTTTATTTGTATTCACCCAGGAGCTTAATTTATTTATGTAAATATGGTATAAATGGCACTGATAAATTAGATATTCAAAACCTTTCATGTGGTGTTTCATTCTAATAAGTTTCAGTCTCAATGTAAATTTAATGAACTAACCTGTTCATTGTTACATTTCAGTTGGATGCTGGCTTTGTGTAGCTTGATCCGAGATGAAGCCGGAAGGCAGTGTCTGTTTTTGGATTTCATGCCAACGTTTTCCATTAAATGATTGCATTTGCCCAGTCTTTTCTTGATTAAATGTAAGGTACATTTCTTTAATAATAGGTAACAAACAAACAAATAATAAATAAACAAATGGTGGCAACAAATAACTGCATAAATGCTGGCCCTTCCAACAATGGAATTTCTGTGCAGTGTCTCTCATTTAGTATTTTCAATTATGAGAATAATGTCAAGTAATGACCGAAAGGACTGATATATTGTAAAATTTTTCCAGATTGCTGGGCCTAATATAAATAAATTATAGCAGGATTTAAGCTTGAAAAAGTCATTAGACCACATGCCTGGTATTATAGTTCTAGTAAGCATAGTTACCAGTCAGGCTCTTTAATAGCTAACCTGTCTATCAGACATCTGTTTAAACCAATGTATATCTTGTAAATATTTGCCTTGAATGTGCATATTCTTTAAAAGATATCCATGAGATCACACCATGGCACGAATGTGCTGCTTCCTTCTATTTTGCTGAATAATAAATTAATCTTGATATGAACTTTTGTTAATCTAAATTCAAGTTGCCTTAAACCCTTATTCTCAAGACACGATTAAAAATAAAATTGTTTGCATTTATCTTTTAGAATTTTTACAAATATTTATTGTGAATGGCTTGAATTGTGCGTGCTGAAAAGGGAGAAAACCTTTTCTACCAATACAGTTTTCTGGCCCCAACATTTTTAAACAATACTTGACTATGCTTTGTGACGAGGGCTATCCTGTGAATACTTCACCAGTATTATACACTGTAAATTCTTCTATGACATGGTGGCTGTTGACTGATGCATCAAGACAAGCTATGTTTGTGATTTTAACAATCTGGGTATTTCAAATCTGTCAGTCAGACCCCCGCTTAAAATTAAACGCTCTCCCTTCTTCGGAATTGATTCCCTATTGCTCATTAAACAGTAGGGACTACAATAATGATAATAATAATAATAATAATAATATACACACATAGACAATACACAGTCCATTGAACTGTGTTTGTGTATGTATGCACACACACACATACAAAGTACCAGACAGTTTTCACCCCCATCAATCATTTCTCATTCTGCTATGTTGCAAAGTCTATTTTAATTGTACTTAAATTTGATATTTATATTTTTATACTCTCTATGTCAAAATTAAATAAGGTATTTAGATGTCCTCATAATTACGTATTTTAAATATAAAAAACTGAAAATGACTTACTTGATAAGTATTCAGCCCCTTTGTATTAACAACCTAAATTGGGCCAGGTGTAGTCCATTTTCTGAGAGATTACATTAAATATGTTAAAGAGGTCCACTTATGTGTTCAGTGGCATGATTGCTGAATTAATATCATCAACTTTGTTCGGCCTCAGAACTGAAATGGCAGATTGGATCAGTCTTGTACTCATGAAGACCAGTGAACTGCCTGAGGAACTTTGAGATAAAGTTATTAGGAGGCAAAAAACTGGAGAAGGTTATAAAAATATTGACAAAGCTTTGAACCTTCTTAGAACCACAATGGAGGTGCAGAGCTCATTGGCTGAAATGGAAGAAACTGTCCGGAGAACAATCTCTTTATCACTTTACAGATTTGGCCACTTGGGGAGAGGGGCCCAGAAGGAAGCCACTTCTGAGATAAGGTAACATTAAATCATGCCTGGAGTTTGCCAGAAAACATGACAGACCCTGAGACCTGGTAGATGTTGTGGTCTGGTGAGAATAAAGTTGAGCTCTTTTCCTCAAAGCAATGTGATATGTTTGCCGCAAACCAAACACAGCCAATCCTCCAGGTAACGCCATTCCTACCATAAAACAAAGTGGTGGCAGCATCATGGTATGGGGTTATTTTTCAGCAGGAGGGACTGGGAGGCCCGTTGTCAGCAAGGGCAAGATGTATAAAGTCAAATGCAGCCAAATCCTTAAGGAGAATCTGCTTCAGTCCACAAAAGATATGCATATATGGCAAAGATTCATGTTCCAACAAGACAATGAACCAGAGCACACAGGAAAAACTACAAAGGAATGGCTCAAAAACAAGCAGTTCAATATTGTGCAATAGCCCAGCCGAAGCCCAGCCAAAGCCCAGACTTGTCCACAGATGCTCTTTGTCTAACTTGGCGGGATTGGATTACATTTGCATAGACGAATGGGCAAATATTCCCAAATCTAAATGCGCAGAGCTCATACAGATGAAGAAGGCTGTAGTTGTGGGATGGGGCATTGTGGTGAATATTAGTTTTGTGAGTTAGCAATGTCTTGCTTTATTTATTTTTTATTTACAGCATCAAATATGTTTCATCAGATGTGTTGAATTTATTGTCGTGAAGGGAAAATATTTGAAGTCATTAAAATTTCAAGGTGGGACAAAATGGACACAAGTGAAAGTTTCCAAGCAATGCTGCTGGCATTGCAGAGGGTCACATGGACTATGCTTTGCCAGTATAATGTCCAACAGACACTTAATGCATCCATTGCCATGTGGATGCATGTTTCTCACAACCTACTTATTATAGAAGGTACACACAAGCTGGCAGTCAAGACTAATGCTGCAAAGGGACGCCACTCCCAAAGTAAAGATCATATGGAAACATGTTTCTGTACTGAAATAATTATATTTGAAATACATCTGAGAATCTGTTTTCATGCAGGAGCGCTGAGGTGGGGATTTTTATTTTTAGACAGGAGACATGAATACCATTCACTACATCAAGCCTCCTAAAATTGCCCTCATTCAATTCAAGGACCATGAAGATTTCGACAGCTGTCAAAGATCAGTAAAGGTACTGGTGAATTGAAAGCAATCGCTTGTTTTACTCAATATCCCAGAGAACGACGCACTCACAGTGCTGTTAATGAGGGATGTGCACCCCATGTTTTTGTGCAGTTACAGGTTTTACTCTGCTAAACTAGAGTGGTGTTTGTTAAATTTAAACTATCCCATCCTCTGGGCTTAAACTTCATTCCCATGCAACCTGGTTTTTCCTGCCACTTCAAATAACATGCTTGAATATGCAATCCTTTAGTAACAGAGGGCCACCTGCAGTTACTATCCCGACCTGCTCAATCTCAGAAATCCTGACATACACTCACATACCCTCGTCCCAAAGACTGATCTTTTCTCTAAGGACTGGTCTTCTGTTGACGCCATATTTATGAGCATAATGAGGTGATGAATACACAAGACAAGGAAACCAGGAAAGTATGCCCTTTCAAAAACAGAAAACATCACCTGAAACATTCGTTATAGGCTATCAATCGTTCTTTCAAATAGCCATCTGCCATTAATTGAGGTTTGTCTTCTAAAAATGTACATATAATGTAGGACACTTAAAGCAAAATTGAACTTTGGTAGAACTTTGGGTTGTGTAGTTACCTGGTCACGATATGAGTCCAAATGGTGGTGAAGTATGTTCATTAGTTACTCTGTGCTCCCTTGGGTAAGAGGACTGGTTATTGTTTGTATTGACAGAATCCGCTTTGTTTGTGTTCGTATACGTGCTAGAAGTGTCATTTTGAGGCCATTTAGCTGCACTATGGAAGTGAATGGAGAGCGACAAATACCCTATTCTGGATTATCACCACAGGGGAGCACAGAACAACTAATTAACATATTTCACCACCATTTGGACTCATATCATGGCCAGGTAACTACACAACCCGAAGTTAAATTTTGCTTTAAGTTGTTTCACTTTGTATACAGACTGTCAGTGAATGAGTTTCCATCAGTTTATTCCATAATTATGAAAAAAAGAAGTGGGTTTATATTTAAATTCATAAAAACCACTTGATGACCAGAATCGTGGGATATATGTCCAAGTATTGTACCTGAGGATTATAGCAATATTGAATCAATTAATTCATTTTTGGATTGGGGGTGTCTTGCACTGACAGCTTCTCTATTTCTGTACTAAGTAGCTAACTATTGCCATACAAGGGTTGAGAAAGGCCAGATCATTTTACAGCATATTCAGCACATCATAAAAATTATTTATGATAGTAGTGCTTGCCTATACTGAAATTTGAAATTAAATATACTCTTCAAAAAAGAAAGTTTACATAGGTATAGAAAACACTTTAATAGGGAATATGTCCATGTTCATTGAATAATATTTGGAGTACACATGGGAACAAACTAAATATTTTGATATGTATACTTTCTTTTTTGAAGAGTATATTATTAGAACTGCTGCCTATGAAGAGCAAACACCTCTTGTGAATAAAGGCCTGCCTGTTAGGTAATGAAATAATGAGCAATGTCCTTGCTCACATACACAATAGAAAGGATGCCAGTCAGAATGGTCGGCTATCTCTAAACTACTCAAAAAAAGAGCAACTCCATCTTTGTCTTTCTGTCGATGTATTGTAAGTAGTTTGGTGTCTTAGTGACCATCAGACCTTAACCACCTAGTTACCTCAGTTGTTGTATAACAAGGCAGAATGGAAACGAGACCAGAATGTCGCTGATTCATGTCCCAGGAAGAGCACCGATGTTGCATTGTTCGGCAAGAACCTTAACCTAAATTGCTTTAGCACGACATAATGAATGGCAATAAAAACATACAAGTAGGCTATGCAAGTCACCGCTAATGAGTGAATCAAGCTAATCAGCAGCTCCAAAGAAAGCTTTAGCATATTGTATTACCCTCCTAACACAGACCTCAATGCTATTTCCCATGAAAGAAAATCAGAATGAACTCCCTTTTTTCCATGGGGTATTAAAAATATGTTTACAGTTCATGCTGTGACTAGGGAGTTCTAGTTGGGAGTTCTGTTTTTTTCCCTGAGTATTTCATTGTAGGAGCAGTAGCTTCCAACAGATTTGGAACAAGGTCATCTTGGCTTGCTTTCACGTGCTGCCAGCTGCACCATTACCTGATACCCAACTACAGAGAGTGGGGCACATAATTGAAATATAACAGAGCCAATGGGTAGTGTAATCAATTACAGCTGTTTTCTCTCCACTTGGGAGGGAATAACAGGGGGAAAATGAACTCCTCGCATTAGCAGACAGTCCTCAAGCACAATTTTCCCCCTTGACAGTGATTCTAAAAATTGACCACAGCCTGCTTGGCAAGTGTGACAAATTAGGGTCATGGTCACTGAAGATGTGCCACAAAATGTTTGTATAGCTCCGTGGGAACAACATTTTTTGTATTTAAGTAATAAATGAACTGTAGATGGTGGCTGATGATCAGGCACACTACTCCATTAACTTAAAAGTCAGAAATGAATGAATGATCAAAATGAGCAAGTAAACACAAACCAGTGAGCCCACCAATTGAAGTCTCATTGTCTTTGTTAGATCATCATGGACAATGAAATTCATGTCTGATATGTCCTTTGTCAGCATATACTACAGTATGATGACCACACTGTAAATGTAGGAGAAAATGTCTGACTTACAATGCCGGTAGCCTATACTGTTTTTGAGTCACACTTTGGACCTTGACCAAGCAGCCTTCCTCTCTTGCTATATCCTACTTTCCTGACCAATGATTTTCACATTCCATGGGAGATCAACATATGGGGAATCTTCTCAATCAATCCATAAAATTGGCAATGGACCTGCTCTTCAGCCATATTAAAAAGGAAGATATTCATTATCCACCTTCTGTTTCCTGAATTTGGATGACTTATTTTTAACCAGCTATACAGTCACAAGAAAATTGAAAAATGTTTCTACCCTAGTTTTTTTTTCTTCTAATGAATGCATACGTTCGAGTATCAAATTTCTATAATCGCCGCAAGGCAACAGTCGCACCGCCCAAGACCGACATACCTGTGACTGCAAAATTCTGCATAGCGGCTACAAACATTAATACAAAATAGTCTTACGGCCTTTGTCATTTCACACAAAGTATTTTCAACGTCTCATGCGAAATGGGCTGAAATCTGAAAAAAAGAGAGGCGGGGTTTCATAACACCACATGATAGAGTGGGATTGTAGCGAGCGCGCAACTCCCGTCTCACTGTAGCTGCAGAGGCGGCGGGTGTGTGGTGCGTGAAGAGGGAAGAGCGGACTCGCTGCCAAAAGCGCAGGACTGTAACTACAGTATTGCACTGCGAACAGACTCTCATTGCGCACAGGCACACATACGCTCAATTAAAAACAAAACTTATTCTTTTAACACTTCCGTGTTCAAAATGCTGACCCCGTGCAACTGAGCGACGGAGAAGGGGCCGAGAACATGAGAGGGTTTGCAAGGCAAGGTGCCCTGAGACAGAAGAATGTACACGAAGTGAAGGACCACAAGTTTATCGCGCGTTTCTTCAAGCAGCCGACCTTCTGCAGCCACTGCACGGACTTTATCTGGTGAGGCAACAATTATCGAGATGTGAATTTGCCATGGCAGCAAGCAGGAGACTGGAATGATGATGTTATTGTGGCACAGGACACAGGTGACACACTTGCTGCTCAGGACTTTAAAACCGCTTGTCAATAAACAAAGGGATTTTAGTTGTATAATTAAGTGTGAACTTACATAGTCAAATGAAATGCCATATATAAGTTCAAATGTCGTATATAGTCAATAATGAAAACGTAATTATAAAGGGTTATTAGCAAGTGTAGCCGTCTCAGCCAGGAATATAGGTCTGAATATCAATTAAAGATATGTTTAACTGGAAGTGTGGGTTTTTTCATGGATAATATTCCGATATATAGATTATGCATACTATATCCTACAGCCTGGATTTGTATATAGCTCGTCAATACTTAACAACTTAACTAAAATTGGATTAGACCGTCTTGATTGATCTAATAGCTGAAGTGAAGTAATTGCACCATAGGCATTTTACATTTAGTATATATACGAGCAAGCCTATAGCTCGCTTACATTTCCATAAATGTATTATGTATAAACAATAAAATGACAATTTTCATTCTTTGTTTTAGGGGATTCGGTAAACAGGGATTCCAGTGTCAAGGTAAGCACCATATCGAAAACAGTGTCCGTATGTTGCGGCTATTTTAGAATCGCTTCAAATAACTGCCATATAATGTGTAAGATTATTTATTAGATTTATGAGGTTTGGCCTGATAACATTTAAGGACGACTGTCCTTAGTCGCTCCATAAGCAAAATGCCTGCCCGAATAATCACCAATGTTGCGCAATCGCTTTAGGAATGGTGATAGTGGCTCGATGCACGCATTTCCTGACTTATTTGGTTCATCATTTTTGGATATTCAAGTGTCATTTTGCGTCCGCGCCTTTCGTTTTCGATTGTTAAAACGATATGCAGTGCGGCGTCTGTTCTCAGGAAAAAATACTGCATGCTGTATTGACAAGATGGAATGCATTTTCTGCACAATGCAACATTTTGGCCGTGTTGCATTTTCTCCCGTCGGCTGAAATAGATTCTGTGGACCAAGTTACAATGTCGTTAGATTGGTCATTAGTGTCCTAGAGGTTAAATATTACATTCAGCGAAAGATCGGCGATGTTGTGTATCCCTCGTGTATACCAATATACTGTATTAGTGCTTCATTATCAACTCATGCATATCATACATTACAAAACAGTGTTAAGACTGGTTAAATAGTTAAACATAACATTATTCATGTACAATTTAAAGCAATGATGGCCTGTTGAATTGTTAGCGTGGAATATTGTTTGCAACTCCCTTATTTTTCCATTTGTATAATATTGTCTGTTGATCTCTAGATTTTACAGTAAAGTTTAAGTTAAATGCGAGTAGGCACGTGTTTGGTAAGTAGCCTAGCAGTTCTGTATGATACGACCATGGTAATTAAATATGAAGTAAATATGACTTGTTTAGTTAAATATTTTGGTCAGTGATTCTTAATGTCAAAAATAATTGCGTTTGATTAGAGGGCACTTTCAGTTCCCTTTATCACTGTTTCAGTATGCCCTCATGGCAGGCGTACGTACAAAACACACATACACACACACACACACACACACACACACACACACACGTGTAATGTGTTAAAGCAGGCAGCATTTCTCAGGAGGCTGCATGAATCTCTATGTAATGCTCCGTATTCATATTTAATTGTCACCAAAATATGAATACATAATGTTATGTAACTTTGCCTGTACGAACTGGATGTTGAGGTTGGGTCTTTCGAACATAGAGGTAATGTCACAAGGTACTAGTTGAAACCAAGCGAAATTGGAGCGGTCCTTGATACAAGCTCGATGTTAGAATTGTCAATTTGAGGAAGTATCTACAAAGGTTTTATTTTTAGACTCATGGCTACATGGGTTCATTTTGTCTGTACTTTTCCTGTGTTTTGCATGTTTCAGAAGAGCTCAGGTGTGCAAAGTCTGTCATAATGAGGCATTCTTTGTAAGCAGGCTTTTTATGTCTTCATCATTTTAGTTTTTAACATGTGAATGATTTATAAGAAACTTTTAGAAACTGGTTTTGTTGGATAAGTGTATTACAACTTGGGGGAGTATTGCAAAACTATGCTTTAATGTAGTGTACATTGATTCTCCCACTGTACAGTAATTAAAAAGGGTGTTTAACATACCAGACATTATATAACCCTGATCTCTGCACTTGTGTTTGCATTGGAAGTCCCTTTGGATAAGAGTGTCTGCTAAATACCAGTAAACTAAAGATGAGATGAACGCCAATAAGCTAAGGAAATGTTGTAAGTGTCGGGACAGTCAGTGCATATTGTACGTCCGTTGAGTGTTTCTAACCTTGTCTGTTGAGTGTGTTAACCCTATCGTTGTCGTCACTAAATCTGAATTCCCCTTTGACCTTTATGGTAACTGACAAACTGGAGGATAATTCCCAGCGAGCCTCATCTTTCCCATGCAGCTACTGTAAGAACGAAAGTGAGTTTTGTCAGTCGAGTTGAAGCTTTAGGCCAGAGGAGCAAGCACTGCAGTCATAGAACAGTGATAGATATGAGGCGTCACACAGCGGTGGCCGCTGAAACCCACCCTTTTCCTGTTTTCTAAGTCGTGGCTAAGTTGAGAGCGACAAGGTTTGATGAGCACATTTTTCATTTTTGCATTTCGATTTGGAGTTGGAGTTGGGTTTAGACTTGGGCATGCAGGATTTGCAAATATTCATCCAGTCAGTCTCCATTCTGGAAAAGCAACAGACAGAAAATGAACAAAAACGTGCGTGCATTTGTGCATCTTAAAACGTGGTTTTAAAACACATTGGTGGCTTTGTTTCGTAATGATGCCTCGATCAGTTGTCTTAGTTTCACATTGAGTAAACGTATGCTTGACATACATTTCTCATTCTATAGATTAATATATCAAAGTTCGTATGAAGCCAATTTTATTAAAATAAGTAATAAGATGCTTACGATTAGTTCAAAGCATTAGAATAATAATTGGACATTATTTTTGATGTTTCAATTGATTCAATTATTTAATGTAAATATAACATATTCAGGTTACTATTCATTATTTTGTTTGATTTTGGTGATTTTTATTCTGAAGCCCAAAATAATATTGTGATGAGAAAATTGTGAAATAAAACCACGACACAACTCTGTGTGGTTTGTCTCAACCCTCCTGAAGAGTTTCTCCTTGTAATATTTAGTGACATGAGTCAAGAATTGTGTGTATTTTAAGAAAGTGCAAGCGTAATGTTTACATGCCGTTGACGTTTTTTCAGGCACTTAGACCTGTGGGGAGGCATTTGTTTACAGTGTGGTGAACTGGCCGCGCTCCATTTTAATGTGCGGTGGATGGGCTTGCTAATTTGACTCTGGGTAACTGACCTGCCTGCACAACGGATGCTTGCTGAAGTCTGCCGTAGGTCTATATTTATGTATGTAATTCAGCTCTGGGCGTCTCAGCTGACTGACTGACCTTGCAGCTCCTCTCGCGCCTTTGTCTTTCACCTCCCTGGTGCCCAGGAGAGGGGGCACACAGGCAGCCTGCCTGCTTGTAATCTCCATGCTCTCCAATAGATTGTAAGCCCATTGCTGCGAGCAGGTCACCGTACCGAACACGGTGAAACTCCAGGGAAACCCCCCCCCCCCCCCCCTCATTAATGCCGAACGAATGACTCATTAATTTACCTGATTAAAAATTTGGTTTTGCTTTGAATTTAAGGGACCTGCGGTTATATTAAAACTTAAACACTGTCCATGAGCCTGCCTCCTTTTTTGCCACGTTTTCTCTCTTTTAGGGAGGATATTTTACTTAGCCAGTAAGCAGTCTGCTCTGTAAATCATTGTCTATTTACGTGCTTAAGTGAATGTTAATTTGGGGTGATGTGTGCAAGGCTTTGCCCAGAGGCGCGAGCTGACTTTCTCATCATTACAATTTGTTTTTAGCTTTCTTCTGACTGGGCCTGCGGTGAGATGCCAGTTGATTAATCAGAATATTAATATAAATATCTCCTGTTCTTTTGGGTTCCCAGCAAGTGTGTACATTCAGCCATTTGCTCATGAATTCTCAGTGGAAGATTGTTGTGAAGTCCTGAACCATCTCTCATGAGGATTTGCTGTGGTTGTCATGTTATTCTCAGTATCTCCCGATTTGTGTCTATCAAGGTTTACGGTTGACGGTGCCTAAATGGTAGGGGAGAGATAATTGGAATCAGACTAAGTCATTGCCCGTTCATGGTGGAGGATTTTCTTTTCCCCCTTTTCATCTTACTGTTAAATTCTGAATGGGCAAAAGCTCAATAAGTGTAGTGGAGCATGCTAATATATAATGATAGAGAAATATTGTAGGCTGGCCAGCAACCTTTTTTTTTTTTCTTTGTGGTTGTGATCAAACCTTTGTGGGATAGAGCGAATTATATCCACCCAGTCTTATTGTGGACAGGATAATGGAGCACCGTTGTCCTTTATGGACAGGAACCAAATTGCAATCTGATGTCAAACCAGTGGCCTTTTGTGAGACTATGCTTTCCTGGAGAACAACTTGGATCAACTGATTAAAGTCCGGCTGTAAAGACCTCAGAGGTGTAGGCGCATGTGCAGTGCAGCACGTTGTGCAACTCCAGACAGTTTCCCCAACACTAAACGACTGTAAGAACCACCCTTCACCCTATAAACCAACAAGCAAAGGCGGGTTATGTACCTTCTTTGTTAGTTCAATGAATATCTGGTGCATCCTTCTTTTTTGAAGATCTTATTGAACCTTGAGTTTTGGTTGTGAAGGAGACTGGTTGTTAACATGGGTTCGAAGTGAGCGAGGGCGACATTGTGCACTACACCGTTCGGTGCCCTGGAATCCCCCCCCCCCCCCCCCCCCCCCCCCGCACAGAAAGAAGCTTCATAAACCCCCAGCTCTGCCCCTTTTCCTCCTCTTTAACCACCACTTGCTTCTTTTTTTGCCCCTCTGGCACACTTGAGCCAGCCTCTAACACAAACCCGCTCTGACTCATGTGAACATCACTGCCCCCCCGCCCCTCCTTGCTTTGACCAGAAAAAAGGCCCTCTAGTGTTTTAAGTATTCTGCTTATGTAGAAAAAGGAATAACTCTACTGCAGTTATAGAAAATAGAAAAGGATTTCAGAATGAAGCCATTACACCCGCAGTGCCTTCGCCACATGTACAGGGCTTTTTTCTCTCTCTGTAGATGAGAAACTACATTTTCTTCTTAAAGAACAGAGTGATTATCGGTCATGGAATGTCAGTGGTGCTGTGTGAGTTGCGGCTCTCCATGATTGCGCGTTACACCTCAAGGGAAAAAGGACTTGTTGTAATTACAAGTGCCCCAGAATTAATGTCTGCCAGTGGTGGTGTGCAGAGATTACACGTGCCAGCATTCCTCTTTAGCGCATTTTAGTGCCTGTCAGTCTCTAACACGTCTTAAATGGTGCTTAAATATACGGAAATGTGTGAGTGGCCACAGAAGAATAAATTGTACCTACTTTTGAGATTTACGGGATGAATGTTTACAACTGTGGAAACTCGGTGACTGTACATATAGTATCGGTCAGCATACGGACAAAATCATTTCCAAATTCACCTTTTATCAAGCATTTTTCCCCGAAGTGTTCCCAAATTACGGTCGTTTATAGGAGAGACTAGGTCATAGATTGAAGAATATGAAATGTAGAGGTCTGCATAGTCTCTGCAAACTGCACAACTGTTTAGATTAGAAGTACAATACCATGGGTGCTCATGCTAAGCATTACCATTTCCTACAATGTAAATGCTATAGCAATGACAGAAATATTACCTGTCATTACTATTCTGAATATTAATTAACTAAAGATGGAATGCTGGGAGATGGGTTGAGTAAGGCTCATGGATCTGTTAACAGAATGGCGAGGATGCCACTATTTAGGAGATGGCACACTGCCTCCAGTGGGAAACGGGCGTCTTGGAAGCTCTTCTTCCCATTGGGTGCACTATGGGAAGAGTGCAGTGTGGGGAGACCTACCTTTACTGCGCTCCTTTAGACAGTTGAGGGTAAGGTTGGAAGTGCAAGGAGCTGGGCGCCTTCACTAGCCTCACATTGGCACCATCCACACCGCTAGTTCACTGTTCATGGGCCCTCTGGGCGTGTCACGGTGGTTTAAGTGTTGCGTATCAGAACTAGGTAGAGCATGTCGATCTTCAACTGAGCCGTGACCCACCTTTGTTACTTTGGTTTGTAATCTTATGCTTGTTGCCTTCAGTCTATGGCAGCAGTGTAACAACTTACAGTGGGTTAAACAAGCAAGATGCATTAAAAATTGTGTACTTGTGTGCAAAGATGTTTTTTGGGCTTTTTGATAAAATTTCCTCAAGGCACAAAAACCTGTCCCTGTTCTTTGTAAGTCAATTTTACATGTTGGTGTCAATTCCCATAATGGGTATTTTATGGTGGATATGGCTGTGCTTTGAACTCTTCTCTCGACATGGACAGTTACATGTAATACTTGTTGGTAAGGTTGGATTTCATATTACCGTTGTTTAATTTGGACTGTTACGTAAAAATACTGTTATATATATATATATATATATATATATATATATATATATAATATATATATATATATATATATATATATATATATATATATATATATATATATATATATATGCTGGTTTAATGGCATATAAAAATATATAGTAATCTTGAAAAAAGTTTAATTACTTGGTTGAATTGCAGTTATTTGACATAAAATGTGGTTATTTTTCAGAAATTTAGGTATGGTGTGAGAGTTGACCGGATATTTTTGGAGGTTCATTTTCTGGTTAATATTTTGAGTACACATTTTATTTTACCATAGACTATTCATGTATATTTTAATACTCAAGTAAATATCAAATGCAAATACCATAGTCTACAAAAATGGTCTCACATGCACCATTTTATTGAAGAAAAGGATTTGGTAGGAAATTCATTTTTTTTAAAATAAAAAATACATAATCACTTCATGCCCTTAAACTAGACTGCCGCCTTTGTTTAAAAAAAAAAAAAAAAAAAAGTTAATGAGGTATGTTAATTTATACCATTTCTAATATGAATTATTGCCTAATAGCGGACTTAATTTTGTGCCTGTCACCAGCTGAACTGTCGATGCTTTATTTGGTGTGTAATTTCATCCTTTGAAATGATGCTCAGTTGTTATTTTTCATTTTTGCAGTTTGCTCAATTTCCTAACCTGCATGATGGAAGCATATTAATAACAGTTTGAACTGAATATATTTAGCATTCATTTATGCAATCCAAATAGATTGTTAAAGCTATAGGTGCGTATTTTACTTTAATGGTAAAGCATGCGTTTATTTAACAATAATCATTGCCATGGGAGTAACAATGAGCTGTTTAGATACGGACTGTGTGTCAGGTTCTGGGGCAAGCCTCAGCTCTGTGACATTTGACACCAACATTCCTGGGGTACCTGTCTGAGAGGGAATTACGCCAGGATATCATGCCCTGACTTGTTTTCTATGGCTGGAAGAAAGGTAGCATGTTGTATATTGCTCTGCAGGTTGCATAGGAAGTGACTGCTTTTGAACCATTATGTGAAATATATTTGGATAAACTATGTGAGGAAATGATGTACCGTTACGTTTTTTTCTGTTGTGTTGGTAGATTTGTGAGGTACTGTTGCTGGGATATAAATTGTGTGTGTGTGTGTGTGTGTGTGTGTGCTCGTGTGCATGTTATTTAGGGCATGGGGTGGAAGGACAGTGTGTGACGTTACAGGTACCCGCGCTGCTGCTCCCAAGCAGCCCGCTGACTCTCCCTGTCCCTTTCAGCGGCCGCCGCGGTGCTCCGTTCGTAGCTCGCCCACTGCAGATGGCAGGGGACAGCCGGCGGAGCCCGCTGCGCCCACTCCCAACAAGCTGGGACCGGCGCGGCCGTCGCTCCCATCCAGCCAACAGGGACGCGCGTCCTCTAATCTTACACCGAACGGAGTTAATCGCTCTAATTATGCCTCCGCTAATAGCCGTAATAGCCTCTTGAAGCTATTAATATGTATCAGCGAGGCAGAAAGGGGATTATGATCGATACAGTGCGCAGGGTGAGACCGGCTTGAGCGGCGGCCGTGAGGTCCCCGCCACCAGAGCCCGCTTTAACGGCGGAGGGGCGCGCGTGTGTTCGCGTTACGCGCGTCCTCTGCGCCGATTCTGCGGACCGTGCTGCGGCTACCGCTCCGGACTGAGATGGATTAGGGTCGACGCCACCGGGCCATAAATCGCCGGGGGTGGTGGGGGGAGGGGGGACGCGCCCGCAGCGGCGAGGATGGACAGTCGTGAGTTTGAAGTCGACACAAATCCTTCACGCGGCCGCGGCCTCCCGGGAGAAAGGGCCGTTTATTTTCCTGTGTCTGTGTCTGTGAGGCGGATAGTTGTCGTCCACGGGGCCCGGAAGGGAGAAGGGCACGCCGGCGCACGAGCCCGACCGTGCGTGCGCGCGCGCTCCGCTCGTAGGCCGGGGCGGAGACTGAGGGCGCGTTACGGGCCCGCTGTGTGTTCAGGCGCACTACACCAGGTGATTCGGGAGGCCGTGAGCCAGCAGTCGGCACTAATGGACAGATGGCCGAATCGCGGGCCTCCTACGAGAGCGCGCGCCGTCCAAACTCTCAATCGGCCCTCATTGGCTCCAACAACGATATGAGTAAGACGCTGGAAATAGGCAGGGATACTGCCATTCATTGCGAAGGCCTTGGAGTGGCAGTCTTTGCAGAGGAGGAGGGAGGAGGAGGAGGAGGAGGCGGAGGAGGGGAAGTGGGATTTGCAGGGCAATGCCGAAGCACTGCACAAGTGGAATTGGTGTAGCAGAAAGAGAGGGTGGATTAGTGATGAGGAGAGTGCAGCGACATGTAGGCTGAGGAGCCCAAACTGCCGATCCAGGCTTTCAGGTCACGGTGCCTGACTCCGCCTGTTTCGCCCCTGTCGGCTACGTCCAGCACGTTGCTAACGATGCACAAAAAGATCGAAATCGCCGAAGGCTCCCCGTAACGCTGGAGAAATGAGAATAATTGATTATTTCGCTTTTCTTTTTTTTTTTTCTATCGACAAGGCACCGAAGCAAAAGCAAGACGTTTACGAAAAGTACAGGATGAGAAGAGAAGACACGACGTGACCTCTGTGTTTCTATGTAGTCAGACAAGGACTATTGTTGACAGGTAAATGATGTGAGGCACTGCAGTGTCTTGCTCGCAGAATGGCAGCTGAAACCTCGGCATTTCTCCAGAGCAGCAACTTCATCTATTTTCAGCCATTCAGATTCAGCGATTCATTCATCAATTGTCAATTCATTCATCAATTGTCAGAGCATGGGACATGTGCACGGGTCTGTGTCTGTGTCTGTGTCTGTGAGGCAGATAGTGACTTTTATCCTACTGAGGTATGAATCCACCAAGGGACACTTTAGAAATCACACTCAAGATGAGAGGCTGTGCACAAGGGGCATGCTGCGAGGCTTCTGCTGTGGTGGTAAATTAAACTGCTTTGACGGTAATGAAGTCAACTGTTTTTGTTGTTTTTTTTTGTTTGTTTTTTTTACCTTTGCGAAAATATTAAAAGTTACTTAAATTACGATGCCGTAGCTTTATTTCTCCTAAGGGGCAAAAAGGTTGCTGCAAACTTGGTTGAGCTGCCATGTTATTGTGTAGAAGTCCTGGAGCATTTTTAGTTCTGGAAAGAACAAGCCAGTCGACTTACTGATGTCTCACTCCCGTCGAAATGCCTACAACCAGCGAAGTCAGAGGAAAAGTCACGACTGTGTGGATACACCCTCCGCACATAATATGTCCCAGTTTCATCGGCCTTCTAATTGTAGAAGGCACAGAATACACAGAGAATCTCCTTTCACCATTCCCCGTATTAGATGAAGAAATACTGGTCACACTTGTGATAATGTGTGCTTGGAAGTAAGACCGGAGACGGAGGCTATTGAGATTCAGGATCAAGGTGACTCACTTCATTGCTTACCAGTGTAAGTCTGCATGTCACCCAAGGGCCAAAAAAAGAACAGCTCTATCTGGAGTAATGGCGGACCTGCACAGAGAGAGTGGATTAGTTCCCATTTACCTTCACCCGCTTCTTTGAAGAATTTGGAAATGCAATTAGAGCCAAGGGGATCTATGTTTGATTGAGCTGCTCTACTGGTTTGATGAGGCAATATGCATGAGCGCCTTTTTGAAATGTGTGGGCCCTTTGAAGGGTGTATAAATAGAAATGGTGTTCTGTGGAGATTAAATAAAGGGTAGATGGGGGGGGGGGGGGGGGGTGGATGTGTGGGTGTGCATGCAGATATAGACCTGCCATAATGTGCAGATATTCTGATAAAACACCACATGATGGAAAATGGCAGTACATAATATTTTGCTTACACAGCATATGAATCCCAGTTCAGTGGTTCACCTTGAACATTTTCATTTTTATAATATGCTTTTCTAAAAAAAAGTATACATGAGTATAGAAGGCATTTTTAATAGGGAAGATGTGACTGATATATACATATATAGTTATGCACATAACTATGAACCAACGCAATAATATTGATATACTTTCTGTCTTTGAGGAGTGTGGTTATGACATACCCAAGGCAGACCAGCTCACGTCTGTTTGGGTTCAGCTTGGTTCAGTGACACGTTTATATTTGTTTGGAGAGATTGCAGTTGGAGCAGGTGAAAGAGCACTGAGATGGATTTCATCTTATTGCTAAGATACAGACACCATCATATACAGAGCTTCATTTTCCACGACTAAATGGACCTTGATGGTTTTCTACTGTGGACCTGTTGAGGCATTCAGCACTGAATGTTCCATTCCACGTGGCGTTCCTCTGAATGAGCGCATGCACGTAATCACCTACACATCGGAATTTAAAAAATGTCTATTTGTTTTGATGTTTCAAGCCAACAGCTGCAGGAAAATTGCAGAGACTTAAGAAAATTGCAGATTTTTTTTAAACGAAATCTTTAGCCATTTTTGTAAGGACGTCTATGTATGTATTTTAAATATAGGTAGTAGTGTTGATGTGGGGGTCCGTATCCATGGCTGCAGATGCTTGGCTTGAAGTATGGTTAGTCCAGTGAGCTGATTCACTTCCAGGGCCGATTGTGACGTCTGTTAGAACTATGGGGCAACAGAGAATCTGGTGCGGTAATGCTCTCATGTACACAAGAATATGGTCACAGGCCAACCTAAACTTCCCTTGCTCTGCATGTAAATTCGTTGCTGTCTATCTGATGCCTGCCTTCTGGAATCGTAGAGTTTGTTGTATATGTTGGATCTTTTTCTCAAGTTAAATGCACAGTAACGGTTCACTTGAATGCTGTGCTGTTACTATTTTATCTAAATGTGCCTTGCTGGTTTGCAAAATGTACATGGGCATGTATACATAGACCATTTGAATTTGAGAATACTCCTGCAGATCAGTGAGTTTCCATTTTCAATTTTTCCAATCAATATTCAGTAAAAAAGGATATTTTTCTAGAATTTATAATCATGTGTAGCGGTGTTTTAAACATAAACATGTATGTGTTTATGTGTGCGTGTGTATGTATGTGTATATACATATATATATATATATATATATATATATATATATATATATATATATATAAACATGTAATTGGTAAATTACTTGCCAGGTTGTACCAGTCATGTGGGCAGTGCTCCATTATAAATTAGGGATTTAAGTGATTCTCTAAAATGGCTTATTTGTTTTACTTAACTGTTAATAGTTATTAAAGGCATTGTGATGCGGTATACACAATATCAAATACACCTTGCTATTGTGAGAGGTCCTTCAGGGAGTGTGTCTAGGGTACATGCTGTAGAGTGGAAAGGGGGCCGGTGGGGGTTCACAGCAGCAGGGTGCTACGAGGCTGAGGCGGTTTGTTTCATTTCCCATTCAGGACGCGACTTCCACGTGGTCGCGGCAGATGACAGAGAAGGACAGCCTCCTCGCGGCGCACTAATCACAGGGGCTGCCGGAGGGGAAACGAGCTGCTCGTAATCTCATCCTCTCAGAGCAAAATGGCCCCCAGAAAAAGTGACAGTTTGGCGAATGCACCAGCGCATATTTCACTTCCGCATGCAGAGGAAGGAGAGCTGTTGAGATGGCTATTGCTTGCGACAGCAGTGATCAGTTGCCATCAGCGCGCGCCTAATGGCAGTGGCGCGGACTTTTTATTGCCTCGCATGGCCCCTGCGCTGAGCCTCTTCTGTCAGGGTTATGAGAGTTTTCTCATTAACCAGCCTAGAGTATGCTCTGAGCACAACCGTCTCCAACATGCCCTGGGGGCATTTACGGGATAGTTCTGTTTTTTTTTTTGTTTTTTTTTGAGAGAGTTTTTTGTTATATTTTAGTTAGTTTTTGATTGGCCAAGCCAGTTTTTGGTGATCCATGGTGATGGATATTTGTAGAGGCTTACAGAAGTTACTGACAACATGCTGGTTTTACAGTGGGTATAGGGCATTAAGGGGTTTGTAGTATAAAAAAATTCAACTTTAGGTAAAAACAAACAGCTTGTACAGTGATGTTTAATGTGTATATTGAATGATGCAAAAAAGAAAAAGAAAAAACACTCTTCCATGCAGTGCCTATTGCTGCCTTTGTTGTTGTCTTTTCACCAAGGTGTAATACCATTATGTTGCAGGAGCTTATGAGGTAACCCTTGATCCCTGTTGTTATATGCTAAGTCATGCATTATTAATGAAGCTAACGCATCATTGCATGAAAACCTGCGTTTACAGGATGAACACTACAGTCCAGAGTCCACAAATCTAAAAAACGGACTGCATTTGGCCATTTGCGGATGCGTGTCTGTGGAATTCTTGTCCAGAAATTTGCCATCAATTTCCAGACATGGCCATCCACTTCTCCTAATCGGAAATATCCAAGTCCAGAAATCCCCAATCACAGACATGGCCCAGGAGTGTGCATGAGTTTGTGGAAATATACCGGTCGACACAGGAATCTACCGCTTACGACCGACACACGACTAACCAATGCGCAAAAGCCATTGCCTCTGTGCCTCTGTACTGTGGTTCTTGCAAATTTGTTCTTGCAAACGTTTAGAATTGTTTTTATGCCTGAGTTCCTCTTTCTCTCTCTATGTCTGTGTCTGTCATAGACTTCTCTGTTTTCTTTGAACTGTCTTTCGTAATTACCAAAAATATCCTGACCACCGGCTAAAAGTTGTTCTAGGTTCAACTGGTTTACTTTAATTCAAAATCTCAATGTGTGACCTTGGCGTTAGATCTCTTGAGGGTGCTTCAAATATGGACTGAATGGATTTCAACCTCCTTTGCTTTGAGCTCTCTTGAGCGCTTAAGATAAATGCCTTTTGGTAATACTCCTTAAAGTCCAGTGAATTTGGTCTTGGTCTTGGTCCTAAAGTTGTTGAGGTAGTCGCCTTGTGATAAATGTTACGTTTTGATCTTATGGTGTATCGGCGTTCATGAGCTAGTCTTTTTGAGTTGCGGCCCTAGGCCTTGTTTGCTGTGTGTTTGTGTGCATGTGCGTGTGCGTGTGTATAAAGTACACAAGCAGGCAGGTTAGGTAGGGGATGGATCTGCAACTAGCTGCAGCTGACTGAGTCGCTGCAGTCAGGACATGTGATCTGTGGGGCGATCACATGATCTTTAGCCACTTTAAAGGAACGGAAGGGGGAGGCGTCACAGAGGGTCACAAAATGGCAGTGAAGCATTAATGTTGGGGTGAAGCGTGTGTGTGCAAACATGCACAGCTCGCCGCTAAAGCACTCCCGGGAATTCATCTTTCCTCTTGCGCAAAACATATTTTCCACTGGGTTCCCCGCCAAAATGTTTCAGGGACCAAGGGAGGCTTGTGGCCAAAGTGAAAATCCAGCTCCAGAGTCCTAGGAAAAGATTTCACTTATAGTTATAGATTTGAAAATATATCATTTCAGTGTTTCATCCAAGATTTGTTTAGAGAGGGCCAAATTGGTCCCCGAATATTTTTTAGGGGGTCATTCTCAAATTTCAGGGGGGTCAATATAAAAAAATAAAAAATGGATCACCGCCCAGCAATACGTACAGTCTTTCAAGTTGTATTGTCTTAATATTATTATTATTATTATGATTATTATTATTCCCTTCCTTCTGGATGCAACAGGTTTTTAAGCTAAACGTACAAAACTTAGCAATCAAATTTCCATACACGTATTAGTGTATCCCATACACCTCTTTGTCAAGCGATATGATTTATACTTTTTAAATTATAAAGCTTTTAAAAACGGCCCCCAGAGACAACATTGGGACGCTCAGCTTACAGCATAATACCAGTCTGGCAGTTGAACAAACAAGTGCCCTTTACCACAGTAACTGCTGAGAGAATCTAGCAGCATACTAGGCTAATTTGAATGCCAGTGAAGTACATTGACGGACTTTGAGGAACGTTAATCATTGCAAGAGTAATATAAGAATGAAGTAACTTAGCTAACATTAATGTTACTGTTTTTTTTTTTACTGAGTTTGCTGCAACAACTTCTCTACCATAGCTAATATGCTTTGGTAACTAGCTAGGTAGTTTAGCCAGCTGGTAAGCTTGCTTGCTAGCTAATGTTACCGATATAGCGTTAGTTAAACAGACTCACAGCTAATGGTGTAACATAATGGTAATGTTTTGGCTGGTAATGTGCTGGTGAAGTTCTAAAGTTACATTACTTACAATGCAGACAGTGCCTTTATACTTGTATATATACCCCGGTCAATCTGGGGGGGGGGGGGGGGGGGGCAATGCATCGATTTCTAGCGGGTCATTTATGATTTTTAGGAGGCCAATGGCACGGCCTAGATCATGCGCTGATTGTTTTGAAGAGAACGGAGACTGCCATGCTGCGTGCAACCAGGTTATTTTTAGTTGTGCTGCTTTTGATCTGCTGCCTGAGTGATGTTTAGTTGAAGATGCTCAGCGCTGAACCTCAGGGGACACATTGAAACATTGCATAATGTTTGATGGTGCTCAAACCTAAGAGTTCACAGTTTTAATGTGAACGAGAGGCACACCCTCAGAGCATCATACAGGCTTTAATGTTTGTGCCGCCTGTTCTCTTTGAAGGCATTGGGCTGTCCCGTGCTGCAGGTTCTCACTGAGGACAATGCCTTTAATTTATGCTCACGTGCGGCAGGCGTTTTGCGCATTTATATCCTCTTCTGACACATAAAACGATACCTTCCGCCCAAACAAGAAAATGGCAGTTGAGAGAGGGATGTGTGTTGTTATTCTTGAATTTGGAGGTTTGGAAAAAGTGTCGTCACAGTGCAGTGCGTGCATGCGCGCAATCCCTACCAATTTTACTTTTTAGCTTACAGTCGACCTGTCAAGAGTATTTCCCCAGGCCGACCAACTGTCACTCTTGTAATTGTGGGAATGAAAATCAAACACACACACACCTGCCCACCCACCCAATTTCAATTTGGGTGCTCTCTCATCCGTCTCTCTAAGTAAGACCTGAGTTTTTTGGTAGCAGTTTGAATCCATCCTGAGTCAGATGACACGCAGGTCAGGTACTCACCCAATGTTGATGGCTACAGTTCTTGGGCACCAGTTCAATAACATTCCCACTGCATTGGTGGTGACCCAGGGCCCGGCTTTTAATGAAGGCATTATTACGGCGTTAAAAGCTGCTTTCAGTGATTGAGTAGGAGCCAGTGATGAGTATACACAGCTCACAGACCTGTACCCCAAGTGTTCTTTCGGGAACTGTTGCTTATGGTACTGTTCCTTCATAAAGTGGTTCATTGTCTGTTGCTGCTGATTGATTTGAATGGTTTTATTGTCCACATTACAAGACCCTCAATGTTCAAGAACTCACATATAGACCCCAAAAAGGCTTGTGGAATTGCCTGGGGACTGTTTGAGCCAAAGCAACAACCATAAGCATATTGATAACTGCAGTGACACCAAAAACGGTGGTAAACCTGACCCTATAAGGTCTTCTTACGCAACACAACTCTTCCTCAGCCGACTCGACACTGATCCTGTGCAGCGTCTTGTCGCAGGTTCTCATTCTTCCCAAAGGATGTGAGACAGGACGAATAATGAAAGGGTAGAAATGCATTTAATTGAAGTGGAAAGGGGCGACAGCATTATTCCAGTTGTCCACAGGTAATTTGGGCGCACCATGGGGATCCCTCCTTCAATTTCCCCCAGCAGACAGGCGTCAGAGAGGCCCTGCAAGGTTAAAAGTCTCCCCAGGGCCTCCTTTGTTTTTTAATTGAAGTGGCAGCCTCTCAGCACAGTCATTCAAAGAACTGCAGTCTAAGTATATCTGGTGTGTGTGTGTGTGTGTGTGTGTGTGTGTGTGTGTGTGTGTGTGTGTGTGTGTGTGTGTGTGTGTGTGTGTGTGTGTGTGGTGTGTGTGTGTGTGTGTGTGTGTGTGTGTGTGTGTGTGTGTGTGTGTGTGTGTGTGTCTCAAAATGTCTTGTATACAGCTCGGAAGGTCACAAAATTGCATCAGATTCAATGGTGCTGTTCGCAGTTGAAGTTATTTGAACATAACCTCAGTCATCCAACTGTGCATAAACTCCACAGCCAATGCCTGTAAAGCCATTTCCCTTTTATGTTAACCCAGGGAAGGATGTCAGCCACTCTTCATGGTGCATATTGACTGAATCCAGTCAGGCATGTTGGGAGTATAGATTTCTCCATATTGGTAGCTAATGAGCTGTGGAGCTGTAGATCGATACTGTGCAGACCACACCCTGGCCCTATATGGGTTGACGCACCAGAACTCGTTGGGTCTCATCCCCGGGGGCCTATCCAGTGCTCCACACTGCAGGGGCCCGGTCTAAGCTCAAACTGGCAGGAAATCGACATTGATCGCTGCTGGATATGGA
>CM056379.1:34973208-35024558 GCA_029718625.1 Synaphobranchus kaupii
GTAGCTACCTTTTGCGTGGGCCATCGTGACGGAGCTTCAGAAAGTTTCTCCCGCCCCCGCAGCACCTCCTCTCCTGCTTTATCAGCCTCACACCTGAAAGGTAATAATACACGCTAACTCCACCTGACAGACTTGCATTTGTTATGGTGTTTTGTAGAGAGGCTGCGCTCTGTAAACACCTTTTGCCAAGTATAATATGAGCAGGGCTTTCACCAGATTTCATCGCCCATTTGCCTCAGGGTGATCTTTGATCTCGGCGGTGGCTGAGCCTGGAAGCTTTGCGCTGCCGACTGTGAAGTTCAGACCCTTGTGTGAGGGTCTCTGGGCTGTGCTAGAACACCCACGCCATTCTCCACATGTATGGCCTTCACCATGAGCGCCCCCCTCTTTCTCTATCTCTCTCTCTCTCTCGCTTTCTCTCCTCCACCTGCCAAGTACCAATTAAGCCTTAAGAGCTTGCCGGTTTACTTGAAAGAAGAGCATTAAAACAGAACAGGCTGTTGAATAGGCTGGGTCAAAGTTGAGAGGTATTGATTTACATGCTGACTTGGCATGCCATGTGGAGCGACACGGCTCAAGACAGCCCTGTGCATGCGGGGTCAAAAAAGCAAATAGTGACTAAGCGTCTCCTTTTGTGGGCTCCTGGCCAGGGAGCTCAGTTTAATCGCCTCAAAGCCACTCTGTCCCGTTGCCCTATGCCACCGGGCATTCTTCCGCAACGCCGCTCGTCTCAGATGGGCAGATACTCCACTGTGCGTCCATTGTGTCTTCCCGGAATGCGAGGCTCTGTCGTTTTTCATAGATTTCTACACTTTAGGGCAATAACCTGCTTGGAGTTTTATAGAGGAGGCTTTGTTTCCGGACCACCCGCGTGCTCGCTGCGGTTCATTTGGCAGGAAGGGCCGGTTAATTGAGTTTGGACTCTGGCTGTTGGACCGCAGTTCATTAGTCGTTCCAGCAGAGTCCCCTGTGCGCTGCTAGTGGCCTCGGCGGTCTGAGGTGTCGAGCGCTGACGTCCACTCCTGCCGCGTAAAGAGATTTGGCATGAACTGAAAGGGCAGCCTCAGCAGCGAACTGATTGGTTCTTTCGCCACAGGTCTGCCTACTTAATGGAAGCTGGATTCCGTTACGTAAATATTCACGGAACAATGACTTTAGCTGCAAAGTTCAGCTGCAGACCTTGAGGCAGGTACGGATCTGTGCAGGAAAAGCATATTCTGTGGTGTTTGCGATACCCCACATGATATGAATACTTGGGACATGCCATATTTTATGCATATTTGCTTTCAGTTGGCTGTCAAGTGACCTTCGTTGATTCGATTTGCTAAGGCTGTGATAATACAATGGCCCGTGTGATTAAATGTGGTGCGCTCCCAGATGTACCCCACTGGTGTGTAACCAGCTAGGGAGATAATGGCTTTGGAAATGCCCATACCGCGGTTCGGAATGAGAAATGGCCATTGATCAAACTGATGCAACTCATTTTGTTTTCACAGCTTTAAAGTGACGAGCTCTAATGATCTCTCTCATTCTGAAGTGAAACCTAGTATTGATGTAACAGGAAAATTCACTCCGTTGCCCAGTCGATTCTAGATTTGTTATTTGTAAAACGGCTCCTTTTTAGTTAACCCCGTAAGTACTGGGAAAGTGGTAAACTGCATTGCTGCTGTGTTCTGGGAATAATAAACATCCTGTGTGAATTCTGCAGAGCGCAGAGAAGAATGGGTTTAATGGGTTAAATGCTGTGATATGTGTTTGTGTGCATGGCAGTGTGTGTGTGTGCGTGCGTGGTTGTTTTTGATTATGAGTCAGATATTTCTGATATTAAATATTTGCGTATTCGCGACTGTATGCTTGAGCATTCGTACTTGCATGTTTGTGCATGAGTGTGTTTCTTTAGCCAGCAAGCAGTGCGTTGTGAGGGGTGCCAGCCGTAGATATTCATCCCATTTCATACATTACTTTAAATGCGGAGAGGAGGCTTATGGCTGCAGTCCAAGCCAGTTTCTTTCTTCTCTGCTCTCCGCAGAATTCACACAGGATGTTTTAAAAGGCTGCTGCCTGCCAACTGTCGACATTTCTCTCAGGGCCGTATGCAGAGGCAAACTATGCGTGCCTGAGGACCCGTTCCTCCTTTCGAATACAGTTTGACTGGATCTGCATACTGCTTTAGGTCAAACGCCAAAACGAGATGAAGTGCGGGCTTAAACAAGAAACTGATTTTGCCTCTGTTGATGTATTTCATCAGAGCTCACGGTTGGGCATTGCACCAGTCACACACACTCCAGCGGGAGAGAAATGGGGCGTTTGCCGCAACTGCAATTTCCTGCGCTGAAAACTGCACTGAGTTTTCCGCCGGTGAGCAGCGCACTGTGGGTGTCCAGCGAGCGGGCCGAGCATCGCTAGCCACGGCTAGGGCTGTCAGCGGGACTCTGCTGCAGCGTTATCTCCCTCCATCGCAGGATCAGCTGGAATAATCCACTCAACGGGGGCCCTGCTCCCAAGTGCAGGATAAAATCAGGCCCCCTAATCCGTTTAGCCCCACAGTTCACACCCCCCAGGCAGGAAAGCCGGGGTGATAAAGCCCCTGTCTTTAAAAGCTCCGCCGCTGTCACTGAGTTTTAATGGAGAGACGGCTGTGGTCACTTGGACTCTATTGCATTTTAACGTAAGGGTGAGCCTCATACAAGACTGCTTGGACCGAGTTACCCTGCAGGGAAGACATTTTCAACTGTGTTAAAAAGGGCTAGAGGAATTTGAAGAGCTATTTATATCGGGATGTTTTTTGGGCTGAATTTCCCGGCCTCATTTCAATATTTACTGGCTGAGTATTTTTTCCGAGCCGGGGAAAGCACGCGTGTTCGTGCTCTCGGTGCATAATGGGAGACTCATTCCTCAGGCAACACGACAGCCTGAGTAATGCTAATGATACCAATCAGAGATTCATTCTCCTTTGCTTGTTTTTATATCTTCCTCTTTTTTCTGCCCAACTCAATTCCTTTTGGTCCTCCTCGCCTAACATTTTTGTGCTTTCATCTAGCTCCATCTGTGTAAGACTAAGGAAAACAACTGCGGGAACTGTGTGGGGGCCTCTGTCTGTCTGTTTCTCTCTCTCTCTGTCTCTCTCTGTCTCTCTCTCTCTCTCTCTCTCTCTCTCTCTGTCTCTCTCTCTCTCTCTCTCTCTGTCTCTCTGGGTATTTACAGCACAGACAGAGTGCATCCCAGATGAGACGTGTCTGGAATGGTGATGCGTGTCACAGGATTGTTCCCACGGCCGTGGCCCCTGCGCTGTGTTTGTATCTGTGGGGTGAGCCTGCTAAAAGCAGCCACATGCTAAAATGCATTCAGGTCTTCTACTGCCTGGCTAGCCTCATTGCCAGGTTCATAATAAACTCCTCAAAAAAAAGTTTGGAAATTTGTGTTCGGTCGTTCATATCTGTTGTCACTGTATTATTAGCATTGTATCTTATATCATTGGAAAGCCTGTTCATTTCCCTTTACAACGATGTCCCATTTGTAAGGATCATGCATTTGTGGGATGAGCAGCACAGCTGATTATATGTCTTGTTTGTTCCTTGTTACTGATAGAGAGTTCAATCATCCAATCCCCCAAACAACTTAAAACAATAGAGTCAATACCAACAGGAGAATACACTGTTGTTTGACATTGGCAGGGAAATTTGGCACATTTCACTTGGGACCCCCACCCACATAATCAGCTGTGCTGCTCATCCCACAAATGCATGATCTTTACAAATTGGACATCATTGTAATGGGAAATGAACAGGCTTTCCAATGATATGATTGCTATTGCTTAGCTCCAATGCTAATAATACAGTGACAACAGAGATATGATCGACCAAACACAAATTTCCAAACTTTTTTTGAGGAGTTTATATTCAAACATTGGAGTACGGCAGTTTCACAGTGCTGCAGTAGTTAGCCATCGCAAAAACAACCTTTATTGGCTAGGTCGATAGCTAGTTTCAAAGCCAGCTTGCAAGCCTTATGGTAATGGTACCTATGTATAGCTATCTCACTAAAAAATATCTTGTTTAGCAAGATGGCATAATAATGTTAGCTAGTTAGCTTCTGTAGCTAGCTAAATGGCATTCTTTCTTAGCAACGTAGCCTATGAGCATGTCATGCACTCCCGGGTCACATAAGCAAATTGCAGACTAATACAAGTTCTAGTGTTGCCAAGCAACCTTTTATATTTACTATAATATGAACACAGTGGATGCAACTTATGTTCGGGGGGGGGGGGGGGGTGCTTGAAACGATAAACCACCCCAGCCAACCAAATCAAGCAGCCGAAATCTGCCACCACCAATCAGATTACAGCAAGCCTAAAGTTTTCCAGACTCTATCAGCAATTGATCATTTGAAATTGAGCCTGCCGTCCCGGCCCCAACCTTCACACACTGTTTACAAAAATGTTATTATTAAAAATGAAAGAAGCTGTGCACTGTCACTTGTTTTAGTTCCCTGTCATCTGTGACAGTGCATAGATTCAGTACATGCTGCTGGCGGTGAGTCATCGAGCACTGCGGTGGCGAACAGCGTCTGCGTTGGTTTGTCCGTAGTATGACTCTTGTGTGTCAAATAGCAGAGCTCACCTTTTTATTGCCTTTTCCATCTGTTCTGCCATAAAATAAATGTCGATGAACAAAAGAGAAGCTGACAAGTACTGAATGGCTGTGCCTTTTTTCCCCTGGCATTTGGCAGTGATAATATAGTTTCACTTACTTTTATAATGGATATAGGGCCCTAATTCTTCATTGCTGTCTGTTTTTTAATGAGGGAAAGTAGAGAAATCTCTGATGTTTCACTCAAATTGATGCACAGTGACACATTCATTTTCACCAATTGTTTTTTGCCAGCAAAAAATATCCACATCTCTGATTATTTAATATATTTAAAATAATTGTTCCAGTTGTCGAGCAGGATAATAGGGAGAAGTCTGTCTTCAGTAACAATCTCAGATCAGCCTGTTCTCACACGTTTTTGAGAATTCTACATTTTTTTGCTGTTTTGCCTTGTGGCAAGAGACTGGTGCAGCTGGGCTGTAGACAAATGTCACAAGTGTTAAGTGTCAGAAAATAAAGGTGCACGCACCTTGAAGTAGGCTAATGGGGTGTGAAGGCCGTGCTGGGATGGGAGTGGAGCTGGCAGCCAGCTTCCCCCGTCAACGACAACCAAAATCATACCGCATTTACACACTGCATCCTTTACGCGGCTTTTTATTCGGATATTATACAGGTGCCATTGTCAGTGCTAAATGCTGTAGAGCTTCCCATTGCTGACACTCCTCCACATCACAAGCGCATAAAAGCTTGCATTATGCAGCATTTACATTGTATCTGGATTACCTGTGTAGTACCACTTTCAGTGTAAAGGGATGTGGCGGTTCAGTTTTAGAGATACTTTGAACTGATAGCATTTTGATTAGCAGCCAGGGTACACAGCGGTGCTTTTGAGGCTTTCGATGTCCCTCGCCAGTGCAGTTACTGAATATAAACATAACCTCCTCGCGTCCCTGGCAAATGCGTGCTGGCGCGTATTACTGCCGCGATGGTGACTCATACGGGCTCAGATCCAGATAACTGACTCACTGACTCACTGCAAATTCACTAGAATTTCAACAGAAGGAAGGAAAGAGCTTGACGTTCCTGGAGCAGAGAGAGGATCACCACCCGTACACGCCATGGGGAGCTTGAAGTTTAATCTGTGGCGAGCTGCTGAAGTCTCACTGAGCCCTTTTCACACAGTGGCCAAATCTAGCCCATCTCCAGATTTGCCTAGTGAACCAGAGCCGCCCGCCCTCGCGTTGGTCAGGAAGGGGTCAGCTTAGCTAGTACTGAGATTGCTCTTTAGTCAGCTTTCATACATGGTTCTGTTTCAACCAAAAGGGGAGGGTAACCCAAAAAACAGCACTCAGACAGCACATGCAAACATGAAATAAACTGAATTGCTTTTTGTTGGCACTTATGTTGTGTGGCGAACTGAAGCGTGAGAAAAGCTTGTGTGTTTTGGCCGATGCCCTTTTTGTACAACGTATGCAAGTCTGCATGGGTGACAGGATTCAGGGTCTGTATAACTTGCTGTGGATAATAACTTTAGCTAAATGCACCTGCATTTAGAACAGTCATTGTCGGTTATTGACCGAGTGACTGACTTACTACCCATTGTTGAAATGTGCATGCACAGCTAGCACACTCCAGCCCAGTAGTCCACATAAAACTATATTTAGTATTTGGACTGGCCTCTGAAGTCAATTTTAGATAAGTCAAAGTATTGTTAATATAAGACAGAAAGCCAGTCAGTTGATCTTGGGTGCCTTTCCAGAAAAGGAGGGTGTCTTCAGTATATACTGTATTTTCCATAGTGTGATTTTGCAGCGATATGATTGTTGTTATTTGTCGATGATGTACCGTTCCCAGCTGCCTACCACTAAAATGGTGACTGAGGGCACTGCCAACAGTACCTTCACACTGAATATTCAAACCGCTTTCGTATTGGAACACATTTCTACTTTGGATGAGAATTGAGTAATTCCATTAGGAATGACTTATGAGTTAAAACACATTTTGTAGCTCATTATCATGCAATTTATTCACTAATATGGCGTAATGTATACAATGTTGTACCAGCAGATTTGTAATGGATGATTTTTCCCTTGAACACAGGTTGCCACACCCAAAAACCTGTTTGGGGTTGCAGGCTTCCAATGAAAGTCATGCGGTTATTCTTTTCTTACGGCCTCTATTCAAGTCGATGGAGAGAGCTGAACATGTAGGAGAGTGGGGTTGGGATGAATTGCCATGAATTGCTGTGAAGAGAGAGAATGACTGAGATTACATTTCGGCATTTTGGAGTGAATGTGGGGGATTATACGTGATCAGAATCCCTCTGGTATACTCCTTTCCCCTCGACACTTAATAGAAAATTATTCCTCTCTGGTATTGTTTTGATATTGATATTCTTGAATATGTAACATAGTGTATGCTGGGTTTTTTTTTTTTTTTTTTTGATTGATTTGTACTCTGTTCTTTAACATCCTGTCATAACATCTGTAGGTTAAAAACTGCACTTTTGATAGCATGTGAAAACCTGGGCATATCGGCCGATTTCTCCTTGACTATCTGGCGCTCAAACGGTTAAAACTAGCCTTTGAGCCGATGATTGTGCGGACTCGCAGCTGCTGTTGCGTGGTGTGGGCTCTGGGGTGTCACAAACACGGGCCGGTTTAGCCAATCACTGACATAAGAGATTTTCCGTGCTTCCAATATTTCCTGTTTGTCTGGCTTAGAGGAGGACACTGCAGCTGTCTTGCAGCAGAAGCGCAGCTTCGGACAGCCTCTTACTCCTTCTCTTCTGTCTTTGTAACGGTGGCTGCGGCCGGCGTAGCGAAACGCAAAGATCGTTTCGCAAAGTGTACCGTCCATTGCCGACACACGGCAATACGCCAAACGCAAAGGTCACGGCTGATTATAGGCGGCTCTGCGTGACGCGCCGTTCGTGGTACCGCACAAGTTTGCAATGCTTTCGAGAGTGACGAGAGGGCGAGTGTTCTTGAGAGTTCTTACCCTCTGCGTAAAGGAGACCGCAGTGGAAAACATCTATTTACTCTCTGCTCCTGCCTGCTCATCCCGCTGGGGGGGAAAGGTGTTATGTAGCATCAGGTCGGGGCTCTGAACCACGACCGCAGTTAATAGATTACTGTAAGCAGTGGCCTGAGTTTTACATATTGGCAATATTGAGCTGTGGAAGGGAAAGAGGGTGTGCCGGGAAAAAGAAAATCTCTGACGTTCCGCAGGTTGGGGCACATTCCGGTTTAAGTGACATGTTACCTGGAGGCATTATCTACCAGCAGGCAGGCAGGCAGTCAGGTCACTGGCTGGCTAATGTGGATAATACGTGTATCTAAAGGTTCAGACGCAGTCTAACGGTGATTAATTTCCAAACCCCAATCTGATTTATGACTTTTACAACCGATACAAAAAGAAAAACACGGATACTACACATAACTCGGATATTTGTTTTTAATTCAGTGGTTTACTGCGCTTCCGCGCAGTATCGGGACCTGTTGTGATTCCTGCAGCCCCGCTAGGTCAGAATGGCGAGGCGGGGAATGTAGTAACGGTGGCCGCGCCTGGGCGTGAGGTTAATGGCTGCTTCTGGGCTGTGTTTGTCTCTCCCCGTTCAGAGTTAAAGGCCACGCTGATCCTCGGAGAGAGGAAGGAGCACAGCTGGACGGTTACACAGCGGGGTATCGCATAAAGAGCTGGGGGAGGGACACCGGGGAGAGAGAGAGAGAGAGAGAGAGGGGGGGGGGGCCAGGGGGAGGGAGCGGGGAGACGGGGAGGACGGGAGGGAGCGAACGGAGAGGGGCATAATGCACAGTGATGCACGTCGACGGGCGATTCATCACTCCTATTATTTCGAACGGATCTCGCGCGCATCAAATCTGACCTTCAGAGGTCCGGGCAGAAAGACAAGCTCGCCATTGTCCGGGAAAGGCCGCGCGCCGTCGTTGGATCGGCTCTTTAAATGAATTTTTAATTCCCCGGTGCTCCTAGATTTGGTATCGGGGGAAAAAAAATGTCAGCGGAAACGCATGCTCGGAATTGTCATACGCGCGCAGCAAAGTTGATAATGCGCAGTCCAGGGAGGCGGCGCAGGCTGATATGTCACTGCGCCGCGCTCTCTGCAGACGATGAGCAGCGGGCCGGTCCGTCTGAACGGGCCGCTCCATTCCGGTAAGCCTGACGAAGCTGAGAGCCTCCACACGCAGTGAGGAGCGTGGCGCTTTGCATTATATAACATCAACTGGATAGTGTAACAATGCCCGGTTTGAATACCAAAGGTGCATTCGCACAGTGCATAGCCTGTGCATGCACAGATCTTACCCCGAATTGTTGTCTTGAAAACGGACTTGCGATCCTTTCCGTGTGCACCGTGGTTTATTCTGCACACCGGGGTTGTTTCGCTCCCATAAATCCGAATTGGGAAATAAATAATATTGAGTTTGGCTGCATTTTTGCATCAGTGTTTGATGACCCACGCACGGCTGATTGATACACACACCTTACTCCAGTCCTCCTTCTCAATTCTCCATGACTCACCAATGAAAACATGTGCATAAAGAAATATATTTGTGCGTCCATGTAAATGTAGAACCGAAATAAACACGCCCTCCCACCCTCCCACTGAAGTGTTTGAATATGCTTTTCTATTCACTGTTTCCCTGGTAATTTCTAGCTGTATTTATAAGGTAATTAGTATTATTTCCAGGTGCCCATTCCCAGTATTTTATAAGCAATTAGCATCACTAGGTTCAGTATTTACTAGTTGATATTTGATTTACACCACTGTAAGTCTTTGAGAATTGTAAAGCACTCAACCTTTTATAATCCTAGGCAGACTGAAAAGGAAGTAACTGCCTCGTCCCACTTGAGAAATAATGCTGTTGATGTTAACTCATTCTGAGTATTGATCTTTAACTCCGGGCATAATGTGCAATGACAGTTTTTTCCACTGCAGGTACCAACGAGGAGCCGTAATAATGCCCTGGTAAAATCATTTTGTCACTTTCCTGGCGCCAGACAATGCAACGGTTTCTTTGTATCCAAACAAAGGATTTTGCACCCATTCATTTTTTTATGGGGGCATTGGAGGTGTTCGCACAGGCACCTCAGTTGTATAAACAATTCTTTGATTCGTTGAGACGTGTTTACACAAGTAATATTTGAGGAAGCGTGGAAACGTCAAGCCGCAGCGGAGGAATTCAGACTTTGACTGGGAGGGTTTGAAGGGTACCGCATAATGCTGTAGTGCAGGCCAGGATGGCAGGGTCGCACGCGCCTCATTGCACGGGAGTGACCCCTCCGGTTGGTTAAGAATCCGCATTCTGCCTATGCCAGCTGTGCCAGAAGCATGGTCCCCCGGTGCAATGGCTGTGCAAGAAGGGCAGCGGTAGACTGTGGAATGAAAAGAGCCACTTTGGATGGAAAACACGTTTGTCTCTGTTGATGACGAACGGTGCAGAAGTGGTCAGGACAAATACGATTGGACATTCAAAACTGGGAGAAAGATTCTGGGCTCAACACAAATTAGAATATAATTGGATATCAAGTGGATATTTGCTGAAATGCTTGTAACCACATGCATGTTTTGGTCAATAGATTGCAATGGCTTATCTCCAAAGCTAAGTCTGACAAGCTAAGTCTGTGTCCTAGTCATTCATTGGTCAGTTTGAGTTTATCTTCTAGTTCGGGTTATAGTTCGTAAACACACACAACCAAAAAAAAACAGGTACATTTTGAAAACCTTTGTCTCCTCTATCTCAGAAATGGCTGAAACACAGGAATATTTTGCAACACCCCACCCCCCACAGACACACAGACACATACACACATACAAACACACTTTCTACACACAAGTGTGGGAAAATAACTTTAAGATCCGACAGTATGATTGGATCAGTAAAACACTGTTGGTGTAAATGCAACATTCCAATCCGCACGGCACATCTTTCATAGTCCAGTGATATACCATTAATATCTTTACTTCAGTCTGTTATATATAAATGCTATATTTCATTCTTAAATCCAACATGTTTCAGAAACAAAACCGACAAGATATGAAAAAATGTTGTAATAAGTACTGTTAGCATTAATGCATTAAATTTCTCTAAACTGGACTAACAATATAGTAGAAACTGGTTAGCCTATGTACAGTCATGCCTGAAGGTAAAGTCAGTTGCAGGCTTGCTAAAATAACCTTAACATGGCTGCACTGCAATATTACACTTTATATTGTATACAATATTGTAACGCTTCATTGCAATGCATTGGATATTCAGAGAAATACAAAGTTACTGTTAGAAAATATCTATGCCTATATGTATGATAACCTGACCTGTTATCAGCAAAAAGCATCACCTCCTTAATTTCGTTCTGTAAGCTGTAAGAGTATCTGCTAGAGAGGACGGTCTGTTTAAAACACTGTATACTCCCCCTACAAACATTTGAACCATTGACTGAATGACGACACGATTTACGATTTTGCAAAAAAAAGCGTCACATTCAGTGAAACTCACTGGTCCATGTAATTTGTGAACATTAAAGGTAAGATGTGCAGTCATTTTCTCTGAACGAGCAGTGTTGTGCTAGTGAATGCAGTGGCATATAGTGACACATTCCTTCATTGTCTGTTTTGAGTCTCTTTGTGTGTGTGTGTGTGTGTGTGTGCGCGCGTGTGTGTGTGATTCACTTGCATGTTTCCGACATTCCGATTGTAAATCTTTCTTACTGCTACTGTTTTTTCCAAGTAGTAAGTCTGCAAAATGTCTTTTCAATAACAGGGGAAGCCTTGCTCAGGCAGTTAAGAAAAAATGACTGTGTTGCTATGGTTTCATACCCCAGATCTTTCAAAACATCAGGCCTTCTGTTCTAGATACGGGAGCTTTGGAAAATCTGTTAGCATTTCAGAAGTGCTTCCCCTTAATAAAATGTGCTACTGTGTATCATCATACTACACATTTTTAATTGTGAATGTTTATCTAAATGAATAGCGAAATCGAATCGGCTCGCACGTAGGCCCAATAACACAGCTGTTTTTCATGTTGCGGACTCAAATACTCATGCCTCTTCCTAGAGTCCAATCAGTATGTATACACAGGACATTACAGTCAGTCTGTATACACAGGACATTACAAGCAACGTTAAAATGGGTAGAACTTTGTATGAAGCATGATTAGGATTATATACTGTACATGTATGATTTGTAGAGTGTGGTATACCTTTAGTAAGCCATTAGTTGTTTCAGGTTTGCTGCATTTCTGTTTGGATTTCTTGGCTTGTTGCCAAAATGATCGTTGAGTTTGGAGCAGGGGTAGTTTGGCGGACACACGAGGGACACCGTTTACCCAAAGCAAATGAAAGCGTGTGCGAAGCACTGTGTTTACCCTCTGGCTGCGCTTACACCGGCTGCGAAGGGCGTTCGCACGCAGGTGTGTGACCGTGTGTGCGCGCCGGAACTTTGATGTGTGTTCTCCGAGACCCCTTTAGCTGCTTTTTGATGTTCCAGACAGCCCATTGATTGATGAAGGCCGATCATTATGATGCAGTCTTGTGCTCTTCTCGCTCTCCAGGCATCGGTCTGCCGCGGCAGCATGACGGAAATAATCGTCAGGTGGCGTTCGCGGTCCCGAGCTCTCCTTGACACGTCCTTGCGATGTAATCTGCCCACCGCCGGACTACAGAAGTGTAGCGCTACATCACGTGATCGAGGCCTCCCTTTTCTCATGTCTTACTGCACAACGGCTGTCAATTATAGAAAGGTTCGCTGACCAAGGGAGAATTAGTATACAAAGAGGGACGTTTCATAGTGCAGTTCCTAAAATACATTTTTGTGCGTGTGTGTTAAAGCATCAGCGGGTGTGATGTGCTGTGCATGTGCGTTTGTGTCCGTGCGTGCGTGCGTGCATGTGTGTGAAGGCATCAGCGGATTTGGTGTACTGCGCACGTGTGCGTATGTCTTTTGTGAACTACTTCCTGCCGTTGCAGTACCCAGCTGTAGACCTTTCCAGTATGCCCCACCTCTACTCCTACAGCAACAGGAATTGGATCCGATGAGCATTCTACCACCTCTGTTTGTATTTTAAGTAAACTTTAGAAAACATACATTTTCACTCTTGTAAAAAAAAAAAAAAAAAGTCTGCAAATGGAGGAGGAGGAGGTGAATGTGCCAGATTGAAATCTTACGTTTAAAGGCGGATTTTAAAAGCCAGCCCCCATACTGTCAGCCACACGGGTACTCATTAAAGAGCTGGAAGTAGGGGAGGAGAGCTTAAAATGGCTCTGCAAGCTCCATCTCATTCCTCTCACTGGAGAGGCCGAAACAATCATTATGACAGGGTCGATCAAGGAGGTTGAGAGAAGATTGCCGTAAACGGAGCTCCTCCGTTGACTTAGCACATGGTACAGCGCAAAATAAGCACTCTATTATCAAAATAATAGAGATTATTAACTGTGTTCATATGAAAGCTGGTTGTCTTGTGAGACACAAATGTACACATCAACGTGTAGCCCTTTCCTGTACCTGGGCAGTGAGTGGAGGCCATTTTGTGGCAGCACGGGTTGAGGTGGAGAGAGGGGGAATTGTGTAGCTTTCTAAACGGGGATTATAACATCACAGTCAGATTGAGATCACCTGATTAGAAATTTGGCCACGACACCGGGGAACTCCCGCTTTGCAAAGGAAAAGTGATGCAAAGTGTCTGTCGCCATGTGCAAGCGCTTCATCTCATCCGGGCCGCGAGAAGTTCCTTAATCTCTGGTCAACTTTAACAATATTAGCCACGGTGTTACCTTGTTTCTCTGTGTGCTCGTGCTGTTGAATGAAAATCCTTTCGACAGTTGCATGTTCTTATTTCGCCATCGATTTTTCAAGCACTTGTTTATATTTTTGGTGTGAGTTTAACACATTGATGATAAAATGGCTTGCCCATCGTAGGTAGAGGCGTACTGTACATACTGGATGTCTGAATTTCTCCTCATAATTTGATTAAATATGTTCTATATACGGTGCATTCAGTGACCGAAGGCACAGACGGTAGTTATGTCATATTTTATAATGTGTGCATTATTTAGAAAGTGATAATAAATACAGCTTTTTTACAACGGGTATTAATCAACCGTATGAGCTGATGCGATATGCTCCCGGTAAGAAGAGATGACTAGACAGCTAACCGCTGTTTCTTTATGTTCTCTTTGTTTTCTTCGTGCATCTACAAAATCCCATTCCCTACTGAAATGCAAAGATGCCAGTCACAGACTGTGAGCTGAAGAGCTCATCCCAATAGCTTTCCTAACATGATTTCTCAGTGACAAAGAAATATTAGATGTTATAAGTCAGAACATAGTGATTTATCATTGTTTCATTGCCGGTGAAATGGTTAAAAAAATCAACTCAGTTGTGAAATGATGTCGGATTGCAGCGCTTATTTCAGTGGCGAGAGATGAAGGCCCAGTTTGCTCTCCAGTGGAGAGAACACTTCAGTTTGTGCTACGCATTCAGATATAATATAGTTAACCAGCTGTCAAAACGCAGTGTGAATGATTTAGGGCTTTCATCTTCAAATGGTAAAAATAGTCAGTAAAAAAACTGCATGTTCAAAATATCACCCTTTAATTGGCATCCTGTTTGCAAGCATAAACAAAAACTAAGCTCAGGCTATTACCCAAAACACAAAGTAACAAGAATGTTCTGGGTTAACCAAATAATTTGGCACACAGGCCTAAAACAGGTTTCCCCTTGCAGTTTCTTTTAATAAGTGTACAATTTTTTTTTAACCACCATAAGAAACCTGCTAGGTAGTGACTGAATTTTTGTTGTAACGCGAGCATACTATTGGCCTCTCTAAGTTTCTGCTGTTGAGTGTGTACTGGCTGCCGTTTCCGTTTTTCTAATTTTAGCATCTATAAAATCTAACCGCAGCATGCTCGGTCTTTAACCAAGCACATTTTTTTAACCATTTATTTTAAAAAAACACTGAGTAGTTACTTTAAACGTTGTGCAAGACGGAAATGCTTTTGCTTCAGCTTGTTACTCAAATGTAATGATAAAGGACACTGCAATTGGATTAAATTAGCTTCTATAAATTGCGGCTCTATAAACATGGAGAGGCCTGCATAGAGAGGCCATGTACTTCATACATAGGGTACAAGCAGTACATTAATGTCTTTTGCATTCTAAAAAGGTAACAGTTTAATGATAACAGTTTAATATTTTTTTCCAGACTATAAAAACCTGAATAAGTCCTAAATCCGTGGGATGGGCCACAGTTTTTGATAAACTCCCACTTATATGGTAGCTAATTCTAATTACTGTATGTCTTACCCATATCTCTATTTCTGTCAAGTCTTTCCTTTTACTATTTTTAAATGAACTTAATTAAATATCATTAGTCCATGCATTTGATTTAGTTTCAAAATGTGGTAATTGATATAGCCCCATTTATCTGAAATGGGTCGTTTCAGTCATTATACAATAGGTAATTTTAATTTAGTCTATCATTTATATTTTTATTAGAAAGGAAAGATGTGTCATTAGTATATTGTACTGCAGCTGTTTCAGCATGTAATTCAAGCTTTCCTCTTTTGTTTTGTACAATTATGGCTTAGAAAACACGAGGCTGAGATTTCCAAATTAATGTTTTATCATTTTCAACTTGGTGGGTTAGAAGAGAAAAGAATAACTTTATTTTTCCCAGGGGGACTTAAGGACAATGAGTATTATGAGTGTTATACTTTTTTCCAGTAATGTTATTTAAAAACCAGTCGGCAGCTGCGTTTTGGTGATATGATTTATCGTAGCATTGAAACATTGACATACTATATAAAGAAAAGACACTTCATCCTCAGTATTTTGCTGTTTAGGCCCAAGGTTGTGCGGGCATTTTAGTGGCAGCAAAATAATCTTTCTAGAATTAACCAAATTTTTTGGAGCCTTTTTTTCAGCCCGGCAAGTGTGTTTGTTGCCCACAGGGGAGACTCATTTTCCACCTCCAACGAGATATCTCCCCCCCATTTCTCTCCCGTTTCCTCGCGCTCAGCAGTTCTGTCCTAATTTATATGAAAACCGAATTCTCTCGTTGTGCCTAATTTTGTCGCGCTATTCTAAAAGCTGTCTATAACTTTGCAATCCCACACCCCCCCCCCCAAAAAAAATGTTTACAATGGTTTGGTTTTTTCCTGAGTATTTCTTGCCAGATGAGACAGTAAGTAAGAACAGCTATTAATTTAGCTAGCGGAGGACATTTCTAAATTGAATGTGAGCTACAGTGTTCGGATGAGTCATTGCAGCTGGTTCCTGCAGTGCCTCTGCCCACTGCTCCCGTGGAGTCGTGGAGGCCCCGCAGCCGGCGAGCTGTTAAGCGCATACATATTTAATGGAATCGCTGAATAATGAAGAGGGAGGGCCGTCTTGCTGCGATCGGGCTGCAGCGTGAGCCTGCCTCTCTCCCTGACCTTTCGTAAAGACCGGTCCTCTTCGTCCCCTCCGGGCGGTCGAGTCCGGCGGGCCGCGGACGCGGCGGGACGAAGCCGCGCGATCGGCCGCTCGTCCGGCGTCGACCCCCGTCTCGGGAACGCTCTTCGAAACGTCCCGGTGTGGGCGTAGCGTTTGTTTCCACTGCGGCGTTTCCTTCTCGCCACTTCTTTGCACGCTTACCCTCGTTGATCACCAATGACGCAAGTTATTAAACTGGAAGTGGGGCATTAAGTGCCTCTGTATTATGTATTAGCATTGACGAGCTAACCGGCGAATCGTCCGTGTAACTTACTAGGCCTAAATTAATTAGAATTTGGGTGAAGCTGAGCCCCCCCCCGCTGCTGCCGCCACCACTTTATTCGGTTTTGTGCCGTGCTTCCCGAGCATGAAGGGAAGATGAATCATGGTACAGTTTAGACGCCAACGAGCGATCACCGCTTTAATTCAATTAATGCCACATTCAATTACCTCAAAAGGCAATATCGTGCACGGCCACATTCCTTGCGCAGACAGAGTGTGTGGTCAGCTCTTTCTGGAAGAAGGAACGGTGCATTCAGGGTTCATTTCGAACCGCCGGTCTCAAATGGATACGTCGCTCCGGCCTGAGTGAATGTGATGGAAATGGGCAGGATTAGTGAACGAGGCACCGGGGGGGCATTGCATCATTCGGCCGGAGGACCCGATTGGCAGCAGGGTCTGATTTGTGATTGTTCAGTACGCTGCGCTAGCACCTTTAAGTAATCCACGGCGCAGGACCGCCGCGCGCATCGTCGGAGAACGTGTCCGCGTCGGGCCTTGCGGGATTCCACAAACCGAGTTGCGCTCATGCCCGGCGGAATTCAGCGACAGGACAAAGGCAAAGGTACATTAGACTCCAGGTCATTAAAGTCAAGGCCTGCTCTGACTGTGAGGTTATGTCCTGCATCAGTGCTGTCTTTGTGCACATGGCATGAGTGACAGGGGCCTCAAGATAAGCCTGGGTGGGCAGAAGCGGCAAAATCCAGTGACCGCGATTTTTTAAAAACAATGTGACTGCTTGTTGAGGCTTAATTTGCCTGAAGAGTCCAGACCGCATCCAGAATGAGCTTAATTTGAGACCGAGGACCAGGGATTAACATTCTCCCGGAAGCCCGCAAACTACAGTGTTTAACAAAGGTATTGCAGCCTCTGGTACCGAAAGGCAAATTTCCCCATTGAAGTCCATTCAAAACTATGAATTTACCCTTTTAAACTCAAAAATTTCTTCACACGGAACTAATGACTCTCCACAGATCGATTAAATGATTTTTTTCTGAGTACCACAGAAGAAAATACTTTTTTATTCCAATTTGGTCCGCATGTTTTTTATGTCAGTGCCTAGTTACACAGGCACACCAGCGTATGAACGAGCCTGACGCTGTGATGGTGACTTTGTGGAAAGGGGTTGAGGCGAGAGAGCTACAGAAACGATGTATCGGAATGCATTGAGCCGTCCACCCAGGAGGATTATTTGAAGGATAGAATGAAGGGATGGGTTATCAGCACAACGCCATGACATCATCTTGCATAATTTCCACTTTGTACTGCTTATAATAAGCTGTACTAAGTGGAAATTATGCAAGAAGATGTCATCGCCTAATTCTCAGAGTTCAGCATAAGAGCTGCAGTACTGCAACGTGTACTGTCTTTGCACATATTGTACCTTTTTCTGTAAATAATGAAAGTGAGCCGATATTGCATTTCGGGACAAACTCTTATTTTATTACTACACATTGTTTGTATATACCGTACATAGCCAATAATATAAAGCACATTGTATGTTTTCATTTGAATAAAAAAATAAAAGTTAATGGTTATGAAGTATCTTGCTTTCTTTCATGCACGAGCCAGACCAGGCCAGAATTTACATTACATTACATTACAGGCATTTAGCAGACGCTCTTATCCAGAGCGACTTACACAACTTTTTAGCATTTTTTACATATTATCCATTTATACAGCTGGATATATACTGAAGCGATTCAGGTTAAGTACCTTGCTCAAGGGTACAACGGCAGTGTCCTACCTGAGAATCGAACCTGCAACCTTTCGGTTACAAGGCCAGTTCCTTAACCATTATACTACACTGCCGCAAGACAAGACAAAGCAAGGCTTTGTGTTTCTGTCTGCAACCATTTCACTTTTCAGCAGGCTAAGAATGTCTAGCAACCACAGAAAGGTTATTTACAGCTTCAGAAAGCACCCGTTTACATTAGGCTACAATATTTTGTCTACTTATTTTGGAAGTCTCAGTTGTCTATTGTCTTAAAAACAGGAGCTAGATAGCTCGCTAGCTCGGAAGTGCATGACACTTCTTGACTGTAACGCAACTTATGGCAAAGCTAGCTGGTAAGATGCAATTACCAGACATCTTGGAAGCTTTGGTTCTCAATTCTCAGAGCACGACCTTGTGGTGCTCAGTGGTTCACATCATTGCTCTGCATTTACCGGTTTACTGTGATCCTTTACGTTTAGGTACCCTGTGTGCATGCTCTGGTTCCATAAAGCCTTATAGTCAAACATGGTAGCCTCCATGAACTGGCTTCATGCACCAATGAGCAGTTCCCAAAGGTTAGTGGAAGCTGTCTCCAGTTTTTCTCGATGGTTTGAGGCGATTCTGTGGCCAGGTTTAACAGGTCACAGCCTCTACAGGATAACGCACCAGCTGACCATCGTAGAGGCTCGTCATTCCACAGGCCAAATGGCAAAGCCTCCTCTTACATCAAATTACGTTGCAAGATCTAATTTGAAAATCAACAAACCGATGAGAACATTACGTGATCGTATGCCTCGTACATACTAGGCTCTCGTACAACAGCTCACTGAATAGCAGTGGCACAACGGCAGAGGGTGTTAAGGTAACAGACTCTGCGACGGAGAAATATTTTGCATGGCTGTCAGAAATGCAGAGAACTTTTCTAGAGAATGAGCTTTAAAGTGGGGCAAGAAAAACCCGTCTGAGATTGACAATTTTTTTTCTGGCAGACCTAGCAAAGATGAAGTCAGCGCAGTTGGGCCCTCCTCGCTAATGGGGTGTGAAGCTTGCAGTAAAAGGCCTCTCCCCTTGTGGTACTCGGGCAGATTAAAATGTGCAGTGTTTCTTGGAAGCCTTGCCTCGTAGAGGCTATAATTCTCTTGGAGACAAAAGCGCCGCTGATGAAAGCCGACGAGCTCTGTTGAGGGCTGCCAATCGGTTGGCCAACGTGCGTTGCTTGTCAGCTGTTCGGCTCGTCAAATCTCCGTCTGATAAATTACTCGATTTTCAGCGTTATGTTGTCAGTGCCCTTATTTGGCTGCACCTTTTTCCACGAGTTGTCCGGGTGCTTATTTTACGGAGCCTGAAAAGAAAGTGCGATCAAACGGCGGACTGTTATGAATCTTTTAAGAGTAATGATTGCTCAAGTTTTTGTTAATAATGAGATTTCAAAACCGCTGTCTTCAGAGAGTGAAAAGAAAACGGTTTTAGCCTCATTAAAAATCTTTTTATCTTGCCTTCTCTTTTCCATACTCCCCTCTCTTCTGTGTCTCTCAGCTTTGTAAAGCTCTCTCTCTCTCTCTCTCCCCCCTCTCCCCTTCTCTCTGTCCTCTCGCTATATCGTTCTGTCTCTCTCAGCTGTGCACACACTTGTGTGCTGTGGTATCAGTGCAGTGCGTGGGTGGTTTTGCGTGGGTGTGCACAATGTTGGAGGGCAGGAGCGTTAGCACTGTAGGCGCTGAGCATGCAGAGGGCAAGCGCGCAGACTCCCATTATTATTCCATCCAAGGAGACACTTTAATCCGGAGTGGGATGTGTCGATTTCTTCCCGTAATCCTGTTGCTTTGCGGATTTTCATAGAATCCAGACAGTGTCTTCCGCAAGGCGGGTTAATCGGAATGTCACAGACACAGGTGGGCATTGTTGTGTCGCAGGCTGTGGGAAGAGGAGGATTTGCATAGCTGTCTGTTGGTTAGGCATGAATTTTTTAAAGCGCCACTTTTGTACTCTGCTGTTTCGATCATATCGGACTGAAAGTGCATTGGATTTCACATAATATAGTTGCAAAGACAAACACCCCCTCGTGCACAGCCTGCGGTATCGCAGAACGAGTTGACGTGAAAAAGGGGGAGGGGAGGGGAGGGGTGGGGGGGTTTGAGGGAAAATTTTGCATCATGTCATTTCTTCACAGATCACATTCTCGCGCTGACACTGGGTCCCTCTGCCATAATTCACACTCAGATTTCAGGCTCCGTGCGAACGGCGCTCTGGGTAATTGTTGTTATTATTCGGTACGAGCTGATTTGTCCCCTTTCCCCCTGGTTCTCCTCGCTAGGGGGGGACGTGCTGATCCGGGTGATGAGCTGGCATTGATTAATGGGCGGCTCTCCTCTCTCCCCCCCCCCCCCCCCCCCCCCCTCTTCTCTCCGCAGTCTGCTGCTTCGTGGTGCACAAGCGCTGCCATGAGTTCGTCACCTTCTCCTGTCCCGGCGCGGATAAGGGCCCCGCATCAGACGTGAGTAGAGCGCCGCCGTCTTCCTGTAGGGCGCCGGCAGATACACAGCATCTGCCACTCGATGCCGGCGCGCGTTTACACGTAACCAGGTCACGTCCCCGAATGTTGAAACGACGCTGAGAGGAAACCGGGGGGGGGTCTTGCGGTGGAGCAGACGGCGAGGCGCTGGAACAAAAGTTCGCTCTGAGTGACGTCGCCAGTGTTCGAAGGGGCGCGGAGTGTGAAAGGGGCGGACGGCGTGACCCCTCCGCCTCGCGCCGAGCGATGCCAGAACAGGAGCGGCGCTCCCTCGCCGCCGCCTCCCGCTCCTCTCCCAGCCTGGGCGTCGGCCTGCCTCTGCGCCCACCCCCACATTATGTCTAATCGGTTCCAGATTACGGATCGGTGGTTTGGGCGGGATGTGCATCCTGCCAGGAAGCCTGCCCATGGGATAAAGTCGTTCCCATGCCTCTCCGTGTCTCCCGCTTGCCGGAGTCTGCTGTGGTGAAGGTGCGATGGAACGGGTGGGAAACGAGGAAGCCCTCGCCCGCACAGGGTTAAGAAGCAGTTCTCTCTCCTGTGAAGGTCTGTTCTCTTACCTGCGGTGCAGGAGACCTCAGTCAGCAGTGCAGAGGCAGCACTAGCGTCGAGGCCTGTATGGAAACGCACAGTACATTGCACAGCACAGTACAGCACAGGCTGCAGTCCACCGTGCCTGCTAAATGAATGTAACGTAATGTAATGTAATGTGCCCCTGCCACGCTCGGCTCAGTGCCCATGCCCATGCTACCCAGTGCTTTGTGCATTCATGCAGTAGCTGTGGAGTGATGGCGTCTCATCTCCGCGGCAACAAGTGACCTTCCTGGAGCTCTGCAGGCTTGCTTGTACCTACTCGCTGGCCTTCCCAGCAGGCCGAGGGCCTAACACTCCCAACGGGACATGCGAGTGCCCTGTTCGGTCCCCAAGCACCCCCCTCCGATGCCGCCCCCCCCCCCCCCCAGCACTCGGTGCTCACAGGCCCTCAAATCGGATTGGCTAATAAGACCCATTTAGTTTAAGGAGGATACGCACATATATATCGCCATCGTATTCACGGCATAAAACTCCAAGCAGATGGGCGTGGCAATTGAACAGGGCACAGCGGTCAATGGCGTGTATTGAAAGAGGGACCATGAGGGATCCTGAATGCTTTCGCTCAGTAGGTTGGCCTGGGAACGGGGCGCGGGCTGTATTGTACTCCAGTGACCTGCCGCTCGCCTCGTCCAGCCTCTCGCGGCGAGATTGGACAGAGCCTCAGGGCGGCCGAGACAAAGATAAGGCGAAGGAAAGCAGGGCGGCCCTGATTCTGCTCCTCAAAGATAATGCCCCAATCTCCCCTTTTTCCGTCATGAGACTTTTTCCCGCAATGGGAGAGTGTTTTTCCAAACCTCACTAAATCCAGATTTGGTAAACCATACTTTTCAAGGTGGGTATAATTTTTCTTATAAATGGTTAGATATTTGCAGTTTTGCTTTTACACTATTATTCTCAGGGGATTTAAAAAAACGAAATTTAAAGTGAATAAAATTTTTTTCAAAATTGGTAAAATTGGGCTGAGTGCGTTTTGGAAAAACACTCTTCAATTGAGTGCAGACGGAGCGTTCAGAGATCCCCGGGGCGCCTGTCCTTTTCCCGTCGGCAAGGCCCCGGCCCGTGACCGCCTCGGTCCGTATGTCCGCTGCCTCTCCTTTCACGGAAAGAGACTCCGCCCCCCCCCCCCCCCCCCCCCCCCCCCCCAACAGCAAGTCTCAGCGCCTGGCTTCCACGGAGAGAACACAGTCACAAGCGTCTCACGCGCTCCACACGGGCCTTCAGTATTTATTTGCCGTGTTCATCACTGGCCCAGAGTTGCCAGGAAGCACTGAACGGTTATTTGGGTCAGTGTGTTTGTCTGTAATTGGGGTTCAAGGTCCCAGGGGTTTTAATCACAGGAAGGCTTCGTCCTCATAACTGATGCTGAGGGGGGTGCATCTTTGGCCGACTCGCGGAGATCCAGTGAATGAGCAGGTTAAATATTTATTCGCTGGCCACTGATTAAACCCTGCTAAATGATCCGTGCTGATACCAATAATCCAAGACATGCGTTTTCAAAGAGGCGCCCGGGCTGTAGCGGGTGGTGGGCGGTGGGCGGGGCGATGTTCGGGATGTTCGCTGGCAGACGCTCCATACGAAAGAAAGCCAGACTTGGCGCTTTCAATTTCACCTGGACACTGCTGGCTATGGCGCCCCTGTCTCTTTACACTGGGGCTGCATCTATTCAGATCTCCCCTTTTGATATTCTCTACTGTGCATTTTCCATGTACTGCAAACGGGTGCATTTTATAATCAAAACGGGAATCAATCCTTTTAGCCTTGTCGTGTTGCGTGGAAGGCGACGTCTCTGTGGCTAATTTCACAATCAGGCCTGCTTTTAATTGGCCACTAGTACATTTTATTCTGTTCAAACCTGGTGAGGGCAGCGGTTTCAATAAGAGACTAATTTCAGGCGATTTCCTTTGCTAAATGAAGCCATAGCCTTTTACAACCTTGAATAGGCCTGTTGTGTGAAATGTAAATGGGCTGGTTTGTATCAAAAGACGTGCGTTACCCATCCAAGGGCCGCAGGTATAAAATATTCAGTCTCAAATTCAGACGTTCAGTCCCGATGGGTTTACGACAGAACCTCTTGGTCTCTTTTGGAACCCGCCCCGGGCAGAGTCGCTGAAGGATTGCTGCGCCGTAGCATCAGAGCCCCAGGATTTTAGGAAGTCTATCCACATGATTTGCATTGTGGGCTCGTTGAAATGAAAATGAAACTGGGAGGCTGTGCCAAGGATAAGCCATAAAGGAGTTCTGCGGCTACTGCTGAAAAAAGCCGGCTCACCCACTGTTAGAAAACCCACGATACACCACATTGTGTAGCCACTGTATCCGGGTGCTAACCTCCTGTACTCTTTTAATGCTCGTTAACAATCATCCGGTTTGTCTCTGAGCGGATGGAAGCTGACTTGCGAGAATGGGTCGCCTGACTGATCTCACTGCAGGATACGGTTACGTTAAAAAAGAGGAAGTCTCGCCCTGCTTTAGCATTAGGCCTACCCTGCTTTCCTGCCGCCTGTCCAAACAACGACGGCAAAGTGCACGCACGCTTTATTTTCATAGTTTGCGGACACAAGCTTTTTTAAAATTTGTATATCCACGTTGTGGTGGGCCAAACTGCCAGACGAAGACTTGAAGTGCTGTGAGATGGTAGGCTATAATGAGGCTTTTGTAAGTAGGCTAGGGCACGGCACTTTACATGGACGAAGACTGCCTTGCTCAGACGATATACTGTACGCCTCATGATTTACTGTACAGCATTCTGGGGTTTTATGTTCAGTGCTTCCATGGAATAATGCTTAGCATGTAAAGAACAGCCTGTTCAAATCCGCTCTATCATGTCCAATACAGATTCTCTTTATTAAGGAGTGGCGAAATACAATTTTCTCCAATTGTCAACAACGGGGACCTACACAAAAGGGATTGTTTTAAGTAGGGCACGTGCATTCTTGCATTTACACTTCCGCGGATGTCAAAAGGAATGCCTACAACTTAAAATGAGCTTTCAAGATACCGTGCTGTATATTCAGTTCATCGGTAGGATGTACCAGTAGAATGTACCTAATTACCTTTTTAGAGATAGCGCTTCATGGGGAAGCTTGAGAAGCAGTATGGCCCAATTAAAACTTAGCACCTAAAACAACCAAGCCATTTCAATAATGTTCAGTGCCTAAGCTCTTTTCTCACAGGCGGTTTTAAATTAAAATGATCCTAAGCCCTCATAGCATTGTCGAAACAGTTCTCCTGGTGATTTTACACATATGCTTTGGGGCTGGTCTTTTATTCCCCGATTCTTGGGTCATGCACTTTCGCTGGTATTTTAAATTGATTGTGGTTCAGTTCAGTCCAAAGTCCATATCTCCGTTTTTTTTTCTCTGCTAAATGGTGACTCATCTTATAATTTAACTTTTATTCAGGGAAGATTATTATTAGTCGTCATCGGTCCCACAACTTTAAATTGCACCACATCTTCGAATTTTGTAAAAAGAAATATGCGCCTCCCAGGGCACGGAGCCAATAGAATGTAACGCATTCGGACGGATTTCATTTCACGGCCATGGGGCTACGCCTCCATAACTTAACCTGCAATTAGGACGTGAAGCTTGCGCAACTAATATGGCGAGGTTTTGCGGCAGCCTCAAGTCTTTCGGAGGAATTGCTTCCTGTGCCCTGCCCAGTCGTGTGTTGGCTGCGTGTTTTCGCCCTCACCTTCAGAGACGCGTTACAGAGGGCAGCGGAGTGTGCTGGTCTCACTGAACATTGTGTCCCGTCTGACTGGCCTACAGTTAGTCTGACATACACACAGCTGCATTAGATATAGATCTCAGCAGTACATGGATCCTACATAGGTATGCTTGTGATTGTTTTATGTAGCCTACAGTATCTTACCCGTGCCCTGTGTTGCTGAGGTATATATCTAATGTAGCATTTATGTCCATGTTTTACCATTGTTAATACTTATTTAAGGTTTTCTTCCAGTTTTGTATATTATAAATGGCTAATGAGTGAACAACTACTAATAAAGTTGGTTCAATACCCCGTGTGACATCTTCCTGTTTATATAGTATGATATAGGTTCAGAAGCAGCCATTTCAGAGGTTGCCTTTAGAAAGAGCATCGTGCCTTGCAGCCAATGTATTTATTTTCAAAGAAGGCATTTTTAAAAGCGGCGCAGATTCTGAAACACAGCGACGCTAAATGAACACGCCTTTCTTCCTGTGAGGCCGAAGACAAGCTGCACTGTTCTGAGATCTGGGGGATTAGCACGAAAGGCAGCACACTCGGCTGTTCGATGCCCTCCAGTGCTGGTAGCAGGGGTGGCAGCCTGCAGACTAGTTATACTGCGGTTAAAGATTTGCCTGACTGCCCGTGTGCGTGCATGTTTGTGCTTGTGTGTGTGTGTGTGTGTGTGTGTGTGTGTGTGTGTGTGTGTGTGTGTGTGTGTGTGTGCATGTGTGAACCTGTGCATGTGCACTGCTTTAGGAGAAGAACCTGACCTACCGAAACCCTCAGCTTTCTCGCTGTGAAAAGGCCTCCAGTTAAATATGCTTCTTGGGTGGTGTTGCATTGCTATCTATCTTTCTTTCTCTCTCTTTGCTTTCTCTCTTTTTCTTTGCTCTGTCTATCTTTCTATTCTCTATCCATCTTTCTCTTTATTCTCTTTGCTCTCTCTCTCTCTCTCTTGTTTATTTTCAGACTTTGACTTCTGCTTCCTCTGCTCTTGGGTGTATGATTTGCTGCTGCTGCTGCTGCTGCTGCTGCTGTATTTGTTGCATCTGTAACCAGAGCAAGTTTTGCTTCAGGGATCCTGTGCCCTGCAGCCGTGATGACACATTCCTGTTTCCCCAACACAAACCGGGCCTGACGTGTTCGGCAGCGGGGCTGCGGGAGGGTCCCCCAGAGCTCCTCACGGGAGCCTGGCAGGCGGGAGGAGTCCCCTGTCACCTCCCCCAGGGAGCAGCGCCCCCCCCCCCCCCGCCCCCCAGCGCCGGGGTTTCCGTGGGCGCGGAGCGGAAGCGACAGGAGAATAATAATGCGCCCCCGCGCCCCCGCGCCCCTCTCTTTCCAGGCCATCCCCGGGCAGCTGGCCAGACCTGTGCGCCCGCAACGCAAGGGCGAGGGAACCTTCCAGAGCGAGCCTGCCTCCCAGCCCCCCCCCCCCATCATAATTAACCCTTTCAGCCTGTTTACTGTACCGCCCTGTCCTCTGCCTCTCTTCCTCTCGTCACTAACACCGAGGGTATGGCACCGCCGATGCTCTCGTCACTAACACCGTGGGTATGGCACCGCCGATGCTCTCGTCACTAACACCGTGGGTATGGCACCGCCGATGCCCTCGTCACTAACACCGTGGGTATGGCCCCGCCGATGCTCTCGTCACTAACACTGTGGGTATGGCACCGCCGATGCTCTCGTCACTAACACCGTGTATATGGCCCCGCCGATGCTCTCATCACTAACACCGAGGGTATGGCACCGCCGATGCTCTCGTCACTAACACCGTGGGTATGGCCCCGCCGATGCTCTCGTCACTAACACCGTGGGTATGGCACCGCCGATGCTCTCGTCACTAACACCGTGGGTATGGCACCGCCGATGCTCTCATCACTAACACCGAGGGTATGGCACCGCTGATGCTCTCGTCACTAACACCGTGGGTATGGCACCGCCGATGCTCTTGTCACTAACACCGAGGGTATGGCACCGCTGATGCGCTCGTCACTAACACCGTGGGTATGGCACCGCCGATGCGTGCATGAGGAGTTATGAGTGGGTGACGCCATAAATACGGTGTTATTACACCGCCTCTCTTCTCCCGTGAGGCACTGATCTAATAAGGACAGATCCTCTCCGCGGCGTTCTCAGACACGTCCTTTGAAGCAACAGCCGCTCCCGCGCGACGGAGTAATTCGGCGGTTATCGGGCCTGTCACGGGCAGCGTCTGCACCGCGATAACGCACACGAGCCCGGTCGCGCGGTCTTCCCCCCCGTTTTCCGCGGCCTATTTATATTATATATAAATATAGCTTCTCTCTCTCTGCGTACGGGCTTTCCTCTGTAGCCGCTGCCTGGCAGCGCCAGCTATTTACCGTTTCCTCAGACCCACTCGACATCGCGGGTTGTCAGAGCGCGTTAGCTCTGGGGAGAGCGGCGCGGAGGGGGTGGACAGTTCCGAGCGCGGGAATGTCGTCACGCCAGAGGAGAAGTGGGTGGCATCGTCGTGCCCGCAGCTTCTGCAGTCCCCCCCACCGCACTGACCAAGGGATCCGTGGGAGCGGCAGCACGTCCAGTACTGGGGCATGTTGCGAAACAACGGGTTGAATGCAGAACATTCATTAATAGTAGTGGGTAGTATTTTTTCTTTTCTTTTTTTTTTTTTAAATCGGAGCTTCATTTTGATCGAAGACAAAATAGCTTTCTGTCCCTGTTGGGTTATTTCAATTGTTTAAAAAAGGAAATGGAGGAATGGGATAGAGAGGAAGACAGGTTTATCAGTTTTATTTGATGTTCTGCGCCTCCTTCCCCTCTGACTGCCGATTGTCAGAGCGATTATTTATTTATTTATTTTTTAATAATCTCAGTCAAGGTTTTCCCATTATTGCCTCCTGACAGGTGTCGGTAATTGTTGTGCTCTTCTGTGTGTTTGCTTCCTGTTTTCCTCGGATCCATTTTTCTGCTAAAAGGCAAAGAGATGAAATGGAAGTGTGCTTGTGCGGCAGTGGCACCTCAGGTGAACCGATGGACGTGAATCACCACGTCCACCTGTCCTTCCGTACGCAACACGCAGAATTCAGCCCCAATATCCGCAAAATAGTGAGCGATCCACGGCCTCACGTCTGTAAAACGATAACCCCTGCAGAGCTTCGCCCCCGTGTAATGTCCTCGAAAGGAGATGTGGAAAACATCTCTTTCACGTTTACGTTGGAATTATGGTCTGAATGTCAACCACATTAAGACCCTGATTTACTAAGACCTTTAGCAGGTGCAAAACCATTGAGCACACGCAAAGCTAATAACACGACCAATGATTGGTCATGGAATTTGTTTTGCACCAATCTTTGGTCATGTTATTGGTTTTGCGTGTGCTCAGTGGTTTTGCACCCGCCAAAGGTCTTAGTAAATCAGGCCCTAAGTGCGGCTCTATACAGTATTATCTGAAATCCGAAGCACAGCCCTGCCGTCTTCAGCAAAAAAAATAAAAAATTACTTTTGCTTAAATACATTGATGGGGGGAAAAAAAGAAAAAGACATTATGCAAAGATTCAAATCCTGAAAGCATAATAATTCACCCTGGACAAGGGCATTTGCAAATATATATTGTAATGATGAATAAGAGGTTTGTCAGGGCCTTATTTCGCTCTATATATTTATAGCTTTACCAATGCTTACGAACCCATCGGAGAATACGGGCGCCTCATTATGGTCATCATTTGATGGTCTCCAGGGGTTGTTTACATGAATGTGCATTACAGTGCATTTTCATCCATTGTATATGGCAAACTGTAGCAAATCACTGGTGTGGAGAGAAATATGTAAGCGAGTGTGGCCTGCCCCATTTTGGCTCTGAGCAACTGGGGGCGGTTGTGAGTTAATACTGCTTTGCCTGTGAGACACCCCAACCTGAATTTCCTCAATATATCCAGCACTATAATGTGAAAGCTAGGCAAGCTGACTGGTATAATGGTGTCTGCAAATTACATAAATGATCCTTACTAATTTAATGTTACATTGTTCTCAAATTTTTAACTCACTGTGTTGATCGTGTGGGTTTTGTTGAGCAGCGATCATGGCAAGCATTGGTTAAGACCCTCACAGGTGCTGCAGCAGATTGATATTGACTGTTAAGTGATGTTATTTGAATCCGCCTCTGGAAAGGAAGCATTATATAGGCATAGGATGAACACAGCGGATGGCACCCGAATCAGAGCCATTGGCGTGTGAAGTCGTTAGCGCTCTGCCGATAGGTAAGTGTGGCTCCTCGAGCGTGCTATTGTGGTATGGCTTCGCTTCCTGTTCTGACAGAGAACGGGTCAATCCGGAGTGCTAAAAATGTCACTTTTATGCAAATGAGCAGGTACTGAGCAGCTGCGCCCGGTCAGCGGCACTTCCTCCTGGGCCGCTCATTACAGAGATTGAGGGAGGCAGGTCTAATCACTCAAAAGCTCCAGCGCTGTAAGCCTTCAGCAAACACAAGCTCTAATCGCCCTTTTTTTAACCCCAAAGTTATAAATGCGCACACATGCACACACGTGCAAAAACATGCACGCACACCCCGCGCACACACACACAGACGCATCCGCACACACACACACACACACACACACACACACACACACACACACACACACACACACAAACGCACGCACGCAGTCACTCTATGCGCATTAATTAGATTACATCAGGCGTTCTTTTGACTGATCTTTTTCATACGTCTGATGTGGTTTCCACCATGTAAACGTCTTGCAGATGCAATCGCACAATTTCCTGCCGCCCTTTCCACGGTGTGCGCAATCACATTACGAATACGGGCGGGTTCTCACGAGAGCCCGGCGCTCGGCTCGCCGGAAAGCATTCGGGTCCCGCGCCGCTTCGCTCGACGGCCCGTTCGATTGCTCAGACGAAGAGCCTCGAATTCTCGTTTTTTTGGGAATGTCGCGCACCGCCTAAAGTGCTGAGGAAGAGCGGGGTGTGACCTTCTGCATTACCTAAACAGATGGAGCTCATTCTCAGTCCTGTGGCGTCTGGTGTAATGCAGCGATGTGGAATGTGTGGCCGCGAGGACTCGAGTCAACAGAGACCCTACTTTGAAAGAGCTCCGGCTTAAACGGTGGCACCACCGTCCTCCTTGCAGTCATAGCGGGCCATTGACTGAAACCGGCCAGATCGCACGGAACCTCTCATGTGACGTCGCTGACGTGACGTGACGTTCCAGTCAAGAGAAAAGCCGCACTCTGTGAACTGCGCGGCGTGCGGAATTGTGAGTTCGGGCGGGTGGTAACCTTTTCGAGGGGAGCGGCTTGCCAGTGTTGGAGCTCCGTCTCGATGGGCCTTTGAAGCCTCCTGCCCCGTCCTGACTCATCCGGTCCCCGGTAGGAGCGATTCCCCGCTCCACACCCCCTGGGACAGCGTCGCAGATATCGCCGCCGACAACGAGCGCGTGCTTGGTTAGGCCACGGAGAAGAGGACGAAGAGACGGAAAAACCCGGCTCGCGGATTTGAGGGCCGCCCCCCCCCCGAAAAAAAAACAGCCGAGCGTCACGCAATCGCGCTCGCGTTGCTTTCCAGGGAGCGACTCTTCATTCGCGCGCCGTGCCGTAAAAGCACTTTCCACCGATCGCATCCTCCGCCGATCCTTAGATAAGCGGCTAATGGAAAAGCGCCGGCCTGTTTCCCCGCCGCAATGCTCTGCCTCAGGAATCTGCCGCAGTACACCGGGAGAGTCCGAGCGCCTTTCCACGTCCTTTGCTTTCATACCTAATTGATTATGGAGGATATTCAGTCAGCACAGAGCATTCCCTCCATAGAATTCTGCTCATATTAATGAGTAGAACCTGAAAAAGGCATCCATCTTCTTCCAAATGTGGGGTTAGGCAGAGATGCTGTAACTATATGTATTTCTATTTTTATAAAAAAAATACATAGTTACAGTATGTTTATTTTACAGTGACCTTTGCACATTTTCAGACTCAAATATACAAGAGTGGCAGATTTGGCTAAAGGGCTAGTTTTTGTAGCCGCTGTACTGTGCATACACCCCCCCCCACCCCCCAATCACAAATCCCCAACGCCCGTGAGGAGTTGGCATCATCATCATGTCTTTTTTCTGGCCTTTATGGGGGAAAACTTGCCACAGCGCAGGCCTGGGTAATGTGACAATATGAGAAATTCAGTCCCAGCCTGATTTTCCTGTGCTTTTCCGCGCCTGTTAGTTTCCCCTCTTTAGGTGATTAAGTGCTTCATCCGGTCACAAATTAAATTGTCAAAAAATGCTGTTCAGGCCATTTCATCTAGAGGACCCCTCCAGCATTTACATAATGGGATTGTTTTCGTTGTGGTAGGTTGTTTTGGTTATTGGATTTCCATTTGATGCACAGCTGTGAAGGAGTGTACTGGAATCCTGGGAGATGATGGATTGGTGGCTCGATTTTTTTTCATGCGAAATGTGAGAGTTTCATGTGACAGTCGAGATGGCAGGACCAGCACCATTCTCTCAGGGGACACTGCAGGGGGCACAGCACACATGCGCACACACACACACACACACACACACACACACACACACACACACACTGCACCATGGCAACCGGGTCCTCTTCTCCTCCCGCCCTCTCATTCTTGTACTGCCGAGCCCTCACTGCAGAAAAGCAGCGTAATGCACCGCACTGACCTTGGATTCTTCTCCTTCAAGTGTGTGTCTGTCTGTCTGTCTGTGTGTGTTTGTGTGTATGTGTCTGTCTGTCTGTGTGTGACTGTGTCTGTCTGTCTCTGTGTGTGTGTGTGTGTGTGTGTGTGTGTGTGTGCGCCTATGTACTCGTCACTTGTTTCAGTATTCATGAATTTTTTCTCTCTTAAATTCCATTTGGTTAACTCTTTTCCCAAGAGCCTCTTGCCAATCATGCCAGCCAAACCTCTGTCTAATAGTGCCAACCCTTTTAATGGAGTGTGTTCTGTCAGTGCATTTTGAAATTGGTGCTCAAGAGTGCTCTACCATAAATCAGAAGCTCCACATGAATAAGTTATGAACAAGAAAATGAATGGCGAGTATAATGGAGGGCACAGTGATGTGTGTGAGAGACACTCTTCTACCCAGCTACCTTCTCTTCTTCACCTCAGACCTTCAGTCTGGCCTGTCCTGACGGCTGCTGTTCTTTTCTATACACATAAATGCCATCCTCCACCGGCTGCTCAGAACCCCTCTCCACTCCATCAGGGGCCTTGCTATATTTGGGGCGCCTATTATTCTGCCTGTATTGTCTTCTGAAAAGCTGCCTTGCAAGGGAGAATGAAAAAGGCATATTTTTTGGTTTGATCATTATTCGCCTAGAGTGTATCTCTGCTGCAAATGCAACAGCTGTGCGCTCAAGAAACCAAGTCTCCCTCCTGCTACAGTGCCCGTGGCCCAGATGTTGAAGGTGACAGCTCTCCTTTCCCTCGTTGATGGTTCAAATTCTCATTTCTGCACTTTTACGCTCTAGTTATTCTCTGTTTTGGATTGTGGCAGAATGTGGCAGTGTTCATGCCAGAATGTGGCAGTGTTCATGTCAGAATGTGGCAGTGTTCATGTCAGAATGTGGCAGTGTTCATGTCAGAATGTGGGCAGTGTTCATGTCAGAATGTGGCAATGTTCATGACAGAATGTGGGAGTGTTCATGCCAGAATGTGGCAGTGTTCATGACAGAATGTGGCAATGTTCATGTCAGAATTTGCGAGTGTTCATGCCAGAATGTGGCAGTGTTCATGCCAGAATGTGGCAGTGTTCATGTCAGAATGTGGCAGTGTTCATGTCAGAATGTGGCAGTGTTCATGTCAGAATGTGTCAGTGTTCATGTCAGAATGTGGCAATGTTCATGACAGAATGTGGGAGTGTTCATGCCAGAATGTGGCAGTGTTCATGACAGAATGTGGCAATGTTCATGTCAGAATTTGCGAGTGTTCATGCCAGAATGTGGCAGTGTTCATGCCAGGATGTGGCAGTGTTAATGTCAGAATGTGGCAGTGTTCATGCCAGAATGTGGCAGTGTTCATGTCAGAATGTGGCAGTGTTCATGCCAGAATGTGGCAATATTCATGACAGAATGTGGGAGTGTTGATGTCAGAATGTGGCAGTGTTCATGTCAGAATGTGGCAGTGTTCATGCCAGAATGTGGCAGTGTTCATGCCAGAATGTGGCAGTGTTCATGCCAGAATGTGGCAATGTTCATGACAGAATGTGGGAGTGTTGATGTCAGAATGTGGCAGTGTTTCATGTCAGAATGTGGCAGTGTTCATGCCAGAATGTGGCAGTGTTCATGCCAGAATGTGGCAATGTTCATGCCAGAATGTGGCAATGTTCATGCCAGAATGTGGCAGTGTTCATGTCAGAATGTGGCAGTGTTCACGTCAGAATGTGGCAGTGTTCACGTCAGAATGTGGCTGTGTTCATGCCAGAATGTGGCAGTGTTCATGTCAGAATTTGGGAGTGTTCATGTCAGAATGTGGCAGTGTTCACGTCAGAATGTGGCAGTGTTCACGTCAGAATTTGGGAGTGTTCAGGCCAGAATGTGGCAGTGTTCATGCCAGAATGTGGCAATGTTCATGACAGAATGTGGCAATGTTCATGTCAGAATGTGGCAGTGTTCATGTCAGAATGTGGCAGTGTTCATGCCAGAATGTGGCAGTGTTCATGTCAGAATGTGGCAGAGTTCACATCAGAATTTGGCAGTGTTCACACCAGAATGTGGCAGTGTTCACGTCAGAATGTGGCAGTGTTCACATCAGAATTTGGCAGTGTTCACGCCAGAATGTGGCAGTGTTCACGCCAGAATGTGGCAGTGTTCACGCCAGAATGTGGCAGTGTTCACGTCAGAATGTGGCAGTGTTCACGTCAGAATGTGGCAGTGTTCACGACATAATGTGGCAATGTTCTCGCCAGAATGTGGCAGTGTTCATGTCAGAATTTGGCAGTGTTCATGTCAGAATGTGGCAGTGTTCACGTCAGAATGTGGCAGTGTTCACGTCAGAATGTGGCAGTGTTCACGTCAGAATGTGGCAGTGTTCACGTCAGAATTTGGCAGTGTTCACGCCAGAATGTGGCAGTGTTCACGACAGAATGTGGCAGTGTTCATGTCAGAATGTGGCAGTGTTCATGTCAGAATTTGGGAGTGTTCATGCCAGAATGTGGCAGTGTTCATGTCAGAATTTGGGAGTGTTCATGCCAGAATGTGGCAATGTTCATGCCAGAATGTGGTAGTGTTCTTCTTAGTAAAGTTTCATACCTTCACTCGCATGCAGTATCATTTCTAGAACACAAATAAATTCTGTTCACTTTGTGCTGCCTGCCATGTAGATGATTGTCAAAGGCTGTCAAAAGATTTCTAATTCCCATTTTAAAGTTGGAGTGAGTCATATAATATCAGAGCAATTAGCAATGGGGCCAGTTGAGTGTTTGAGTATTTGAGTGTCGCGTACTTCGCTAGGTACTTTATTCAAAATGTTCATTTTTATACTCTGTGCATTTGTGTCTTCCCCTTTTCTATCTCCCCCTTTCTCTCACTCGCTGTGTGTGTGTGTGTGTGTGTGTGTGTGTGTGTGTGTGTGTGTGTGTGTGTGTGTGTGTGTGTGTGTGTGTGTGTGTGTGTGTGTGTGTGTGTGTGTGTGTGTGTGTGTGTGTGTGTGTGTGTGCCATACGTCCGTGCATGCATGTGTTCTTGCATCCTTTGGAGAGCTTTTTTTCTTTTTGGAAAAATTGGCTATATTAAAAAACTTTTAATATAAAAAAAGTTTTTTTTACAGTCAATACTTTACGTAAAATCACGAAAGCCTTTGTGTTGGAAGGACGCAAATGGCGAAGATGGACACATCCAATGGCTTACAGCCCATTCAAGATGGATAACTGCTACATTAACATTATATACTTTATAAATAAATCTTTTTGTTTTTGTGTTTTTTCAAATACTGTATTTATGGGTAGTGGGTGCCATGTGGTGGGTGGGATCAGGGGTGAAATTTGCTTCTAAAGTCTACTATATTTTGATCACACAAAAAAAACAAAATGGATAAATGCTAGATACGAATCAAGCACTCAATGGAATCCTATCAAAGAAGGGACGCATCACGTGCACATCAGCCTCAATTTAAGCGGGCGGTTGGAGCTGCCGGAACCGCGGGCTCCTGTAGAGACGGCTCGTCCGTCGCCATGTCAGCTTCTGATACGAGACATTCTCCCGCGCAGTCAACGATATCGGTGTTGCGTTTGTGGTGATGTCATGCTATCGACAGTTGCGTTGGTGTTGATGTAATGTCATCAGTGTTAATTGCTTAATTGCTTTCCCTCATGAGGACCGTGTCCTTCGCTTTGTCGTGCAGGACCCCCGGAGTAAACACAAGTTCAAGGTGCACACGTACTCCAGCCCGACCTTCTGCGACCACTGCGGCTCCCTGCTCTACGGCCTCCTCCACCAGGGCATGAAATGTGACCGTACGTATGACCTTTGACCTTGACCTCATTACACTGTTAGGAACGGGTTATGCGTGGTAAATTGTAAGTTGTAAAGTGCATAACGTCTCGTCTGTCCACACTGTAAGGAAAAGCAAACGGTCGTAATATAGTTTTCAGAACTGGCCTTATAGTGACATCTAAATGTCCAATGTGCGGTACTGATTGTCACTTTAAATTATGTAGTGATGCTGTACAGCTCTGGTGCTTTTGGAAATCTGTAGTACATCATCCTTGGCTAGTAACACCTTTATACCTTCGATTACTTCTGCTAGTATTAGTAACACTAGTCAAATTTTAAAACATGCATATGCATTATAATATGTAATAAATAGTGCAATTTCTAAAAAACATCAGAAACTGTAGAAGTAATACATGTCTGTCAATATAAAGCAAGTGTGGGCCTTCATGATATTTTTCATTGTATGGAAGTAATAATTATGTTGTTTTTATTTAATACACAAAGAAGAACATACATATTTTGCTGGATATGCTATAGATTGCCGACTAGGGGGTACTGTTCTCTTGGTCCAAGATGCAAAATATGAAATAAAAGAAATGATATCTTCATGAGTGCACTATGCTGCAGAAGGCACCCTCTTCTGGATTGAGTGTAGACTTAATTAAAGATCTTGCAGCCTCTCCCACACAGAGGAAGTTTAACTACACATTTTCTGCTCCAGGCTGTCCATAGAATCAGACATAGCCCCTTTAAGGACCACTGGTCTGTCAATGGGCCCTATGAAATAAACAGTCTGAAGAAAACCAGATATCGCTCTCATTCAAAGCAGTTTGTGGTACTGCGTATTGTAAGCGTCTATGTCTAGTCCGCGAGGGAAGTCCACACAAGTAATTTCCCCGAGCACTACTGATATCTCAAAGATATGATTTCACTCATATCACTTTAAATCAAATGATATAATACATTTACATTGAATCATCGATAGAAGTTAGGAACTTCACCTGGACATAAGATATATTCCAAAAGCATAGCTCTGTCAATGATAGCCAGTGTCATTAAGGTGATCACAAGGCTTCTTAGTGTATGTCTGCAAAATAACTGCTCAGAAAAAAAAAAACCTTAGGGAATAAGGTTAATGTATTCAGCCAGGCCCGCAAAGCCACATTCCAATTGATATTTTGTGTGATGCAATGATTATCGCAGACCGCACCCTACCAGGAAAATGAGTGTTTGTTACACATGGCCCATAGAATAGCATACGGCATGGTCATCACATGCAAGAGGATTTAAGGTTTCTGATGATGCGAAGCTTGCGATAAGGATTTTCCCTAACGAGCAGCACGTATCCGTCTTGTGACATGTTGTGAAGAGAGTGCGGAATTCGTATGTGTGTACTGACCTGCAGCCAATCATCAAAAACTTCACAGCACAGTCAAGCAGCCAAGCTCTATCAAGTTCAGGCTTGTGAGATATCGATATGACCCACCCCAGGATATAGGGAGTTAGAGGCCGTGAGGATATTTTGGAGTGCACACCCCAGCCCTCACAAAAATACTGTAAACATTCTGATGGAACCAATCAGAAACTCCAGACTTACAGCAAGACATAAATCCACAGTTCGCTCTAATCTCACTCAGATATTCCACGATTCCATATATTTAAAAATTCATCTTGGGGTGGAGTTTTTTCTGTTGTGGCATTTATTTGTTTAAAAAATTACTTTTTGTTGTTGTTATTAATTTGCAATACATAAAGTCATAGTTCAGTAATTATATCGAACACCACCTCCCTTTTTTTCCATTGCCCACCTTCATACCTGTAACGGAACACAGCTTTGTTATAGCTTCTATGACACCATGGGGAGATATAATTACCCGGATGGAATTTCTCCTGTGTGTATTTGAGACAGAACTGGCCTTAAATGTCTGTCCACGGTCCGTATCAAGTCACCCGTCTCTTCAATCACTCCCACACTTGCCCTCTCAGTGCAAGTTGAGCGGGGCCTTGTGTATGTGTACCTATGTCCCTGTGTGTAAATTTGTGCGTTTCATCTACGTTTGGATATGCTGTATGTGGTATTGTGGGTGTATGTCTGCTTGTGTGCATTTTTATTTTCATGTGAAGGTCTGCTTGTGAGTTTGTGCCAGTATGGGTTTTTGTTTGCACCTTTGCACATGTTTGTACATGTTTGAATGAGTGTGCTCGTGTTTATATGAATAATTTTGTGTTTCATGTATGTATGCTTTTCTGAGTGTGTGTCTAGTTTTTTTTCTGTCTGAATGCAAATGTTTGTTCCAGAAAGTTTGTGTGTTTATGTGTGTGTGCGTATGCGTGTGGGTGTGTGCACGTGTATTGGAGTGTGTGTGTGTTTGAGAAAGTTTGAATGTGAGACGGAGAGAGAGTCCACTCAGTGAAAGGACATTGTACATTGTACAGGCCCGCTCCGCCGGGATGAGAGATGGCCTGTAAGTCTGCTTTGTTCTTTCTCCCCAATCCCCAGACTATCAGTTGCAACTCCCTGGCTTACGTGCCTCCATCTTGCTCATGAAAGATTAAGAGACTGCCGTCCCTGGGAGCCTGAACATCAAATGGTTCCATCTCCATTGTGTTTCTGACAGACTGTGGGGGTGTTAGCATTTTGCAGTAATAAGTGGTGTACCGTTTAAACTTTCCGGGGCAATTAAGAGCTAAAGACGCTTGTTCAGCTCAGTCCCTAGCAAGATGCCCCCCATTGCAGTCAGGATTTTTTTTCCCACTTCCCAAGACAGGGTGAATGAGTCCCTGTCTCGACAGTGAGTATTTTGGCTTGTGTTTTGTATATGTGTTTGTAAAGCTTTGATAGCATGCCTGTGTGTGTGTATGTGTGTGGAAGCGCTGTGTAATGTGCAGGTAATGGAGCCTCTTCTCTCCCCCTGTGTGCAGACTGCATGATGAACATCCACAAGCGCTGTGTGGCCAACGTGCCCAGCCTCTGCGGGACTGACCACACGGAGCGGAGGGGCCGCATCCAGATCAGCGCGGAGATCCAGAGCAATGAGCTGACCGTCTCCAGTGAGTCACCTCCGTAACACTGACGCTGTGTGTACGTGCGTAGCTCTCTCTCTTGCTCTCTCTCTCCGCTCTCTCTCTCTCTCTCTCTCTCTCCGCCCTAACCCCCCTCCCTCTCGTAGGCTACAGTATTCACCCTGGCCATTTAACTCTTGACGAGTGATACCAACGGTACATTCAGGAAACCAAAACACAGCGGCGCCTAATCGTACCTCATACTGATTATGAGTGTACAGAAATTTACAAATAACTTTGCTGGCTTATTAATATAGTGTAATGCTGCTTTGCTTGTTTTCTGAAATGTCAGCCTCAGACGGGTTCTCTCCACTATAGACATGAGGATACTGGGCACGTGATCTAAATGCAGCACGTCAATCTGTTCACCTGACGTCGGCTAGAATTAACATGCAGCTGCAATCAACCTCATTTGAAGAAATACCCAACATCAACTCCACTAAGGAGAAACTGATCACGTTTGCATGGAATTAACATTATTATCCACCAAAATGCATGTAAATTTGCTCGCAAAGGTGCATATTCAGTTACCGATCGCTGGCAGAGGGGAACATTTCTTTTTTTATTCACAATGTGAGGCCTTCTTGTTGTCTCCTCCTTTTTATAGGATTATATTTATATGACATTTTATTATATTTTAACACTGGTAAATTGCACCACTGGCATTTTATTCCATAGGAAATTTTAGCTTGTCCCTTATGGTCCAACAGTTTCCCCATGCGTCCATGTCTCCTGTGTTCCACACTCCAATGCTTAACAACATAAAAAAAACTTTAAAACTTTAATTGCATTAATGTAACAGTTTGTATAGATAATATGACACAGTAGGGCTATTTTTGCCAACAAACACACATTTGCGGGTGGCATTCCAGTGAAATTGTGATGATTAAAATTTAAGCCACTTATCTCTAACACATAGAATCTCTTTTTGACATGTTTTGGAATTGTTAGATGTCACAATGCATAATTATCTACATTAGGTTTGTGGATTTCTGAACCACCATTTTGGTTATAGCTATAGGCCCCGGGTGACGGTATATAGATCTATTTATGGTTAATTTTTGCATATGTTGCTAAACTACGTATTTCTTGTTAAAAAACATTGGTCTCGGCCAATTCCTTTAAGGGCTGTATTTTGTGGTTGGCCAGGGAAAATGGTATTGGTGCAATTTATATGCATTTCACACATTAGACTGCCAATTACCTTTGGGTAATAATTGTATAGTTTTTAAAAATATAACATTTCATGCATATCTCAGGAGATGGGGAGGGGGGCATATGAGAGAAGCTGCAGCTGTTCCTCTTTTTCGATTTTGCTATTTGTTTGATAAAGCTGTCTCAACATAACAACAGTAACTATGGGAGCATAACCCAATGATTGGTTGATTGAACCTGCCAGAGGTTCAGGTTGAAAGAGGAGGCTGGATAAAAACAATGCATTTACTCTCTCAGCCTGAAGAGGCCCATTTTAGATTCCATGTTTATTTTCTCTGTCCTTTGATTGTCATTTATTTATTAACAAAGATAAAAGAGCTGTTGTGTAAATGTGACCAAGCGTGTACCCCAACACAGACTTAACTACGTGTATATTTTTGCTGGAGTATAAGCTGGACACAGTGGAATGGTCAGTAATGCCCGTTTGCTGCAATGATATACAGGAAGGCTACATAAACAGGCTAGGTAATAACATAAACAAACTTGGACTGCCTGTAATATTTTATCTTCTAAATGTGTATGTATAACAGGTGGTCTAGTTGCTGTTATATTGTGGCAATTGTAGGAATATTTTAAGGTGGAAATTTGTGATTCAACTGGCTGTTCACATGTAATTTAGCATACACCATATTGCAGTTCAGTTTGCAACCCAATGGTGAATAAAGCTGATACTTATATTGCCCAGAGTTAATGAGATTCTGCCTCTAAATGTAGCACTGTACCTAGCATCCTGACACAGTTTCCATTAGAGCAATGTTTGACATTGTAATTAAAAAATTTTGAAAAACCATTTAGCTAAAACCCATTTTCCAGCTACATTTATCAACAGTACTGTGTCTGGTGCTGGTAACCTTCAAACCGTGATATTCCCTAAAATGTCTCTAAAATCTCTTAATGTGACTCCCATAACTACAGTATCTTCAAGGGTTTTACCACATACCACCTTAAAATTGCCTAATCTATTATTGACTTCCATAAATTTTGGGATTTTAAAAATCCCATGCTTTTTGATCTCCAACTCTGACAAAATAGATCTCAAATTTTACACCAATGCCTGCCTTCCAGTGGTAAATACTATGCATTGCAGGCAGTCTGCAGGAGATAAAAAATATGTGACCATTAACCTGACAGAAAAGTTTTGGCTAATTCAGTTCACTACCAGAACCCTGGGTCTAATGAATTCAGAGTGGCTGGTTTTGCAGATATTTTGAGAACGAGCATCTGTATAAATGGTGTGTCCAAAGTCTTGAGGAACCACTGTGTGATTAATCAGAAAAGGTCATCTCTTCAAGTGTTTCTCTGATTTCTTATTGTAATGTAGGTTTAACTCGTTACAATTTGCTTTGGTGTTTTTTTGTGCACCCTGTTCAGATTCAGCAACTTGATTACACACTTTCAGCATTTAGCACAGTGTGATTCTGTCTTATGAATCAGATTCAAACAAAAGCTTTTTTATATGTAAAATGTAACTTCCTTCTAAAGTAACTGTCATCGGGGGCATCATGAAAAGCCAATTTGATTAGCAAGTCCTTAAATAAGCATGCTTCACAAAGCCTGTGTAATGAGGCCCTTTTGGGGAAAGCTTGTAAAATATAAGTAAATTCATGCTTGTGGTCCTATTAGTATCTCGTTACACTTGTTGTTTTTTTACATCATGAAAAAACCAGCACACGCTAGGGCTCCCCCTGGACCACATTTGCCCAGGCCTTCTTCTAACCAGACCTGGGGTCAATTGCCATTAACGTATTTGTATTTCATTATTTACAGTTACTGCAGTTACCTCTTCCTAATAGTATTTTAAAAAATTACAAATTGCATTTCGTTTTGGCAATTACGAATTGTAATTGCAAATACTTCAAATGTGTATTTTTTACACGTATTTGAAAAGCAGTATTTAAAATTATTTGTATTTTAATTAATGGATTGTATTTAAAAATTCAGCTGCATTGTACATCGCAACCAGAGGCATGAACAGGATGACAAATGCCTTCAATCCATCCAGAGGCCAGTATGTGAGTCGACAGATGCATATTCTGATTCATCCAGGAAGCTTGTTTAACCAAATTTAGAATTTTTGGGTAGAGCTAATTAATCAGTTGATTGAGCTCACCTGTTCTCAATTAGTAATCTCGGCTTGGATACACAAGTCAACTGCACAACTTGTGTGGCGTGTATGGAGTTGCTTATGAAATATAGTTTGTGCACTAAGCTGTTTTGAACCCTTTTTGTCTGAGAATCTGTCCTGGCTACTGACCCCTGCTTGGAAAATGGCACCTGTGAGATCCAAGATTGTATATAATTTTATCATGCCTGAAGATATCAAGAAACTTTTTGGCTACATAGATCAACCTATAAGAGACGCAACCGATTCACCAACCATCAACAAGGAGTATGAGGAGTACCTCTCCATACCTCATCTCCCAACATCTGCTGACCCACACTGCTGTTCTGGAAGACAAATGCTGGGCAGCATGCAACCCTCAATAGAATTGCTGCTAAATGCATGCGTGTGCCAGCATCTTCTGCTGCTGTAGGTGGCCATGTTTTCAGGCCAGACCGCCGTTCACTGTCAGCTGAACTATTTCAAATGTATTTAAAATGTAAACAGGCAACTTTTCCACTGCAGTGATGAGTTTATTATATATTGAAATAAATGGCTGTCTGTCTTAATAGTCTTATGAAAAAATTATGAAGAGCCTATTGTGTTTTTGTATTCATTGCCAACTTGCAAACTTAAAGGGGATAGTTCGGAATTTTGGACATAATGTCTCAATTACGACTTACCCATGATGTAGTTGATTGATGGAAACCATTTTCAGCTAATTCCATGCTGTCCCTTCTTTTGGACATACACACGTTGCTAATGCTAGCGCAACTCTAACGTAACCGGTAGCATCCACTACCAAACGCACTTAAACACTCCACAGTGCACCCAAAGCAAATAAAATACGACGACGGAGTCTTACTTTACGTTACCCTACGAATGTAGTGCCGGCACTGGTCGACTACAACAACAAAGAAGAGCAAAAAGTTCCAATGGCCACGTTCGCTCCACCGCTGTACTTCCACAGAGAATATAGGTCAGCACAAAGTAAAGGGATTCAACGATAGTTTGACTTCAAAAACGATGGTATAAACACTCAAAATAACCCCGATAGACTGTTGTCGTATTTGATTTGTTTGGGTGCACTGTGGAGTTCCCTCTCCATGGAGATCCCTCTCCCTCTCCATGGAGATCTGCAGCGCAGAGTGCATTTTAAAACCCAGCTTAAGACCTACCTATTCAGCCAGGTGTATGGTCTCAGCTGCCCTGTTTCTCTCACTTAGTCTGTCCGTAGTTTTGTGTTATAGCCTAGCTGTTCCTTGTTTTGCCTGGCCCTTCTTTTTTATTTTCTTGTCTCCTCCTTTCTTTTTTGTTGTAAAGCACCTTGGGTACCTTGAAATGCGCTCTTAAATTCAAGCTATTATTATTATTATTATTATTATTATTATTATTTATTATGCCTTAGGAATGTCATCCCTTTTTGAGTAGCCCTCTGTAAGGTATTGTATGCCCTCTCTTGGTGCCAAAGAAATATTCAGCGTCTTAAATTTTGATTTCTTTCTCACATTGTCAGAGTTCTGTGTAAGTCATTTAAAAAAAACACCTAGCCCTGTGATTGTCACAACTGGTCTGAGGGACCTTACGGATATAGTATGTGTATAGGGTTCAGAGTGGAGTCGTCATCAAATCATTTAAATTGGTATATAACTTGGGTACATAAAACGGAGGCAATGCATTGCGTCACTCTGTGAAGGAAAGCGTCACTAATTTAGCTGTACTGTAATGAAGGGGGTGAACACCTATGAAAATCTATTTTACATTTCAATTTTTATGTTGAAGGTGTCTAATGTTGTTGTGCTGAGTTTAGGAAATTGTGATGTACAAACAAGGTTGAATTTCCAAATACAACCCGTAAATTGAAATACAAATAATTGAAAATACAACATCTTAAATGCTAGCAAAAATACATATTTCAAATTTTCAAATACATTACAGTACTTTCCAAAAAGTATTTTCAAATACTTTGAAATAGTAATTTTTAAACAATTTGTAATTGTTAAAATACAAGTTTGAAATGGTATTTGAAGTCATTGAAAATACGTAATTGACCCAGGTCTGCTTGTAATGCCATACTTTGCTACAAGGTGGCAGCAGAAGCTCATGTTGTACATAGGGAAAGGCATGCCGCATCAGCTCCTCCCTTTTCCAGCTCTGATGGATCCCTCTGTCGAGCCCAGTGAACAGGAAGGGCAAACCGCTCGTGTATCAGACGCCGTGCTTCATAAAGGATGAAATCACTACATTGAAATCACTTTCTGACATTGAACTGTTCTCAAAATCACATTTCTCTCATGAATGAGGTGCGTGAAAGATTAGTTTAATTATGATGAAAGATTGCAGTGCCCAGAACAAATCTGAGGGCGTGTTGAAGGCTGCAGTAATTTTAGTCTCCTTCAGGGGGCAGTGTGACCGTGCCGTGTGGTTTAGTGGTGTTGGATCGCAATCTCTTCTTCACAGTGCAGCAGGGGGAGGCCCTGGCCATCTTTCACCTCAGTGTTCCATGGCATTATCACTCTGACATGCTGTAACTCCACACAGCTTGTCTGCACGCAGGCAGGTGTTGCCTAATGAAATTAGAGATGCAAAAGACACATTATTGGGAGGAGTGGTAGCCCCTTTGCTCAGTTTTGGGTTTAATGTTTCCTTTTTGCTTATCCTCATCTTCCTCTATAGCTTCATATAATCTTTATTTTCAGTGCAATACCTGTCAATGAATACAAACTGAGTGCTGTTGGTAGGCCTGGGGTCCCTGCTTTCTTTGTGCCATGGTGATATAACGTATTTCTATTGCCTGAGAGGTGCCAGACCATAAGGTTTATGCAACTGTATTCACCCTGTGGTGTCTACATTAAAAGCACGGTGTCAAAGCAACCGTAAACTGTAAGATCCTATTGTTGAAATCCTGCTCGGGCTGCTGGTTCGGTCATCCTTTCAAGACACTGTTCCGTTGTGTGGCTGGGCCCCACAGGTCGGTATGTTACACAGACTGCGCCAGTGGTGACTCTGTCCAGCATGCTGGCAGGTTGGTACACAACTGCCTGTAGCGTCGCTGACTGATTGACAACCATGACTCATCATGAACCAGTGACCCCCCCTTGTAAGCAATCGGGCCCCCACAGTCTCCCTGCGTAAGCTGCACATGAAACGTGCTCCTCTAAATCAGTGTCTGTGCGCCCGTAACTGGTGGACTGTGGACTGAAAAAAAGTAGTGGCTCCATGTGTGCTTTGTGTAGTATCAGTTCTGTTTGCTTCTTCAGTGCAATTGTTTTTCTCTCAGCCACACACGTTGCACTGTTGCTACATTTGATCTTCCAAGACATGCCTAGTTTGCAGCATTTACTGAACTAAATTAATATTTTAAACTAAAGTCAACCACAAGGTTTGTATGTTATGTAAAGTGTTTTTTTGTTTCCCGCCTTTTTCTCCCCAACTTTGAGCGCTCCGTTGTTTTTGTCAGCGTTCATTGCTGCAGCTTCCGCTGAAGATTGAGCGCAGACAAGCAAACGGGCTTCGGCGATGTCACATGATGTCCGCTGCAATTTCTTATCACACTGCGATTCACAAGTTAGGCTTGTGCAGACATGAGGTGTAGGAAGACACTTCATAATTATGCAGCTTAACAGGTTGACATGCTGGTGCCTGATTGACCACCAGGGGTGGTTGGTGTGCGATGAGAGACGATCGTGGCGGCTGACTGAAACCCTGCCCTCATGGGGCGATAGTAGAGCCAATCGTTTGGCGCCCTGCAGGACTGCTGGACACAGTTGATACCTCTAGAATAGTACCTTAACAGCGTGAGCCACCCAGCAGCCCCTAATACTCATATATTAACTAGCCCCACTTCCTTCTCTCTCAACCATGTGGTCTGTTGGTAGATTGAGGCCAGGTTAGGTGCAGGAACCTTCTCCTTCTTTCACACAGATGTGGTCTGATTGCAGATTGGGTACAGCCAAGACTCCACACTAGTGAAATGGACAGAACGGACCCTGTTTTCCACCAGACTCTGGACCACAAACTTAAAAGTTGCTTTCACAATAGGAACAGATGTAGTCATACTGAATATAAAGCTGTAGTTTTGGACTGGCTGCCTGTGTGGATAAGTCCTCTGTATCCTATGGTGTTGGCCTGAACGTGCTTGTTGGGCCAGTGGTGGAAAGTACATTAGGAGATCAATAGCACAACGATTGACCTACATCTTTGAGAAGAGAGACACAAACCGATATCAATTTGTTGGCTATTGGATTGTCCTGGGCAAACCATTGGAAAGCACCAACAGCCAGTGCAGTGAATTTCATGGTCAAAGAGCTTGTGTGAGATCAAGAAGGACTTTAATGGAGTGATGATGACTTTTTTTTTTAATCCAACGAAGCTATTTGTTTTATGACCTATGATTGTCTTTCCATTTAAAGCCTCATTTATGTTTTTGATAAGTTTTTATCTTCAGATTATTCTGCAATGTTCTAAAAAATGCAATTGTAGTGCAGTTGATCTTTCTCCTTCAGTGTCCACTTTTCTGTGTCATAATATGGGTTCACTTGAACTTCCTCTGTGCTGTTCTGGTCTTTTATACCTGTGGTAGCCTTTGTCTGGTCATCAACCAAGAAATATTCCTTTCATGATTCTGTTGCATTATTCTTTGTTTTTCTTATTGAAAAGGTAATCATATAATGGTGGCCACTGATCTAGTGTGGATGTAGTCTAGTGTAGATAGATACAATATATTATTGGAGTATGTGTGCTTCTAGGCTTCAAAGGTGAGTTGTATTCCTGATTGGTTTGTTTGTTAAATGTTTGGTACATGCATTCATAAGTAAATCCATTTGCCTCTTTGTTCATTCACATGGATGCACAGCACTTAACCCCTTGGCGCAGATGGCAAATTTCACCTATTTAGGGGGTGCTCTGTAACTCCAGGTGTGAGCATCACATAAACTTGGTAAATGGCTTAAATGAAACAAGACAGGTGTACCATTTACAATACAAACTTAGATTTGTTTATTTTCACAATTTAAGTCAAAATAAAGTGCCACAAATGCAAAGAACTTTGGGGGGGAAAAATAAAAAAATGTTTTTCTTTAGTTTGCTGAGAGCTACATAAGTGAAATCGGTAATATATATACATTTCCTGGATCATAAACTCCATGTCCACAAGTTTTGCAAAAATTTAAGGATGATATGCAGAACTACTAAAGGTCTATGATGCAAAATATAGCAGTGTACCCTGTTGTCCATTAGTGTCTCCAAATCTATCCAAATGGCTACATTGTGCACTGCTGTAAATAAATAAAAGTAATGATATATTTAACTAGAAATCGACAGTTTTGGCTCATAAAACTCACTTTTGAATAATTTCCAAGTGGGAATTGCATATTTTCATCAGTATAGGGGGGTAGATATCTATGGGTCCAAAACCCCTATGCAAAACATGTCATAAAATGAATAAAATGATTCATTCTTGTATTATAACGCATATACATTTGCTCCTTCTGATGGCTTAGATGGCTTAAGATAAAAAACATTGATATCACAGTGTTACATGCACCTAAATATGTTGCCTAATCATTCACTCTTGTACCTCAATAAAACATCACTTGTCCCTGTACTCTACAGTATGTATACTTTTGTCCTGGGATTGCATTTTTCTGTAGTTTTTTTTAAATTTTCCTATTCATAATGACTCCAAGGCAATTCTTACCTTAATCTACCACATATCAGCGCACAGTAAATGGGAATGAGCATTTGTCATGCCATAAGAGACAAGTATATAGGCTACGCCATAGCCTATATTATGTACGATAACATAAACATAAAATAGTATTCCACCATCTGCAAAATGCTGCCAAATGTTATATCTTCAATGAACATCGGTAGCCTACATCAAAAATACATTTAACGATTGCACTACAGTATGTGAACTGCACTCAAAACACGAAAATAACAATAGTGCTATCAAACATATTGGAAAGACAGTGCTCGAGTGGAAACACGAACGTACATATGTAGCCAGCGAGACCCACGGCATTTTAGACGCAAAAATACTTACATATCGAAAAAGGGACACTATGCGTATTCTATAGAGCTTGCGTAATACTAGACAGTTAAAATGAAAACTGCCGTTACGCTGGGCTGTAGTAAATCGCTCAAAGCACCCAAAAAGACATGCCATATGCCGTTGTTATAATGTACTCTATTGGATAAAAAAGCCGACAATTAAACCAGAATGAACTGTAATGAATGAGACAGGCTTACAGGGCATGGGGGTATTACACTGCAACGTTTCAGATAGTGTAATAGCGGTATAAAGTGTTGTATATTTCTCAAACCGATTGTACCAGACAATAAATGACCACTGAATTTTGAAAGGAACACCTCGATGTGTAAAACCAATGGTATTTATTTCATATTTAGTAGCATATATTGCTAGTAGAATACATGGTAGAATGAGACAGTACTTTCACAGTTTATTTTGCATTTGAGTGAGCAGGGCTTTGCAGGGCTTTTCACGGCTTTTCTGGCATACGATCAGGCTATTGTTGGGTTTATCTCGTTGCTATGACGTTATTATAATTGTTAAATGGACTTGCTACGGGGAAATAGTGGCACTTAGAAACTCCATATTCGGCGGAAATCGTCACAAACCGTCTACCAATAAATTTAAAACACAGAGTTTGTGATTTCCACTAATAGTTTGGCTGCAGGAGCAACGAACGTCTCAGTTGAGCAAAATGATGGCGCCGGCGCCATTATCACTATGCATCTACGCAAAGGAGTTAAATGGTGTTTGCAGTGCAGTAACCTGAAGTTGGCTTGGTTGGTATGTCTCAAGCTGAGCTCAAAAGCGAGAAAGAGACTTAAATCAGCAATGTTTTGCTCGCATGCGCGGCGAGACAACGAGGCACATATTAATTTGAGGTCATTAGTGGAACTTTAAATGTTTCTGAAACAAGAGATTAAGTTTAATACATTGTGTCTGCCCAAGATTGAACACATCATTAATTTTGGACAGGTTTTTATAATTCTTTATCTGGAAGCTCAATGATATTTTGAACTGAATAATTCCAGTTTATTTTCCACACTATCAGGCAAGACTTGGCTACATTAGTATCAGCTTGGTGGTATTGTTCTAAGCAATGATATATGGGGGTTTAATTGGCCTAGAAAATGAAGTTTGGCTCAATGCTGTTGAAATCCTGAATTCCTACAAAATAGCTCTCTACTCCCCAGTCAAACCTCACCAGAAACCAGTAGAAACAAGGTAGAAAAACCTTTATTTCATCAGCTGCTGTTCTGCACACAATAAGAACTCGCACATAAAAGCACAATGGAATCCACACAATTAGGCAATTAATTAGAAACGAGCATATTCCTGGTATAATTGTGTTGTTCTGAAGTATTCCCAGGGTGCCGGCTCTGTAATTGTGATGTTTCATAATCAGAATTAACAATATTACAGTGCAATATCCACCAGAGTCATCCGGAAAGGATAATCTGGTGGATCTGTGTGTGTTCCTTACATGCTGGATGTAAGGATCATCTGCGTTCCTTACATACTGTGTCCATCATATATTGTTACTTTTACTAGCAAACAAAGAACTAATATACAGTACGTATACTAAAGGACATGCTCATTAATTTATATCTACCATGGCGACTGGTCTTTGTGTCCTCTAAAGTATATGAGTGAATTGTTTAGATTTCAGTTTCTCTCATTGAAAAATCTGGCTGCTGATTTGTAAAACTTTATAGCCATTTGTTTGAAGTGGGACATTCAAATATGCATACCCGGCTTTTTGTACCATCATGTCCACAGGATTTTCCCTTCCCTGAAAACCACTGATCTTATGAATGGGAATATGGTGACGTAGGTTCTCTCTGATTGGCTCAAATCTCAACCACCCCCCCTCCACTGAGCTAGGTGGAGTGCCAGTGACTAGTTTATATTGTATATTGATCGTGAAACCACTGTTTATATTGCATTAGGGTCCCTGAGGGGAAATGTAGCATTTAGACTTTTAATCAGTTAGGGAAAATTTATGATGGGGCCTCCCCACTATTGATTCTCCCCCCTTCCCACACACAGTGCTGCTCACACAGAGAGCAGCAGGGAGCGCCCCGGAGTTTTGTGTCTGATTGGCCGTGAAGCCGGCCCATATATTCCCACCGCTGTGTTGGGCGTGGCCGATAAGCTAGAGCTTAGCACGGAGAATGAGACTGTAGTCCAGACGCAGGCTCTTTTCAGCATGCAGCCGCGAGACACAGGAAGTGGAGAATCTAGACACTGCATAGCCCTGATCTGAACCTGCCTGTGGCTCAGAACAAGGGCGCGTAATGCGGCTCTGGTATTTTTCAGCAAAGCGTTGTTGCCTTGCGCACAATCGCCACAGCGCACGCTCTTATCTGAATTTTTGTTCTCTGCCACTGGTTTGAGCTCCCCGGCACTCTGTTTGTGCATTTCATTTTTCATTTTCCTTTTTTCCGGCGAGTGTAATTAAATTTTCTTCGCCTTTGAATAGTTAATGAGGGAATCTTTCCTGTCTGGGGCAATTGCAGACCTCTTATGTTGAATTCAGCGTGTAGCCTCTGACTGCAGCGATTTTTCATCCATCATGCCGTCCTCTATCATTTCATGTCACTTCAAAGCACTGCAGGTCTGTTCAGTGTACTACAAGATGAATGGAAGCATTTCACCCTATTCAGTGCAAAGCCCTGTCACTAACACCTAATGAATGCTTAAATACAGCCAGAAAACAGCATTTCCCAGAGTTAGAGCTCCATTCCCTCCTCTTTCTTAAACATTTTAAGGCTTATTTACCTGGGAAATTGTTACATTTGAGTGACTTGCAGTGAGTACATTGTCAAAAACTATTATCTTACATCATAACTCTGTGCACTGGTTTAATTCGACAAGCAATAAAGCAGATTAATGGACCTTTGGGTTGGCTCCACTCTCTGGGCCAGAATTGGGAAATGTGGAGTACTAGTTGAGGTTCTTTGCTTCTCCACAGGGAGGACAATCTGTAGTAGGATTTGTAGCCCCTCATGCGTGACCTGGTTTCTCATATTCCCACGTAGCGGCTCTTAGGCCGACTACTGCACCCATTCCGCACAGGTGTAAAATCTAGGGGTCCGAAAGTAAATGATCTGGCATGTGGTTCTTCCACCCACAAACTCAGCCAGCTGATTTCACTAATTAGTTCTACCTCCTGGCTGACGAATTGTGCTAATTAGCAAATCCAGGTGATTGGAACAAAATACTGGGGGGGGGGGGGGGGGGCTTTTACTTTCTGAACCTGGATTTTACACCTCAGGCATTCTGTAATACCTGCATCTCACCCAGCTGTGAATGTAGGTGCAAGATTCCTTCCCATCTGTGAGGGGCTTGTCTTCCAGCAAAGGGAAGCCTTAAGTTAATTTAATATCCAGAGAAACACCTGTACTGTGCCAGCTGGTAAAACAGTGACACGGTTGAAGCTGATGGTTATTGGGGTGTTAACCTGTTCGACAATGGCGGCTCCCCCCCACTGTGTTTGGACTTTACTGTAAGTAAGAGACTAACTTTTGCTACTAGGTTTTCCCCTGATAAAAAACCTGGTTGGAGTAATCGGAATCCAAGTCTCGAAACCTGACGACAAAGGAATGCGGTTATGA